>CAKNXH010058861.1:30094-81832 GCA_932178445.1 Andricus quercusramuli
GAAAAGGGGTAGGGGGAGTGAACTTACATTATTTCTGTGACTAGTCACAGGGGCGTCTTCCCGCTCCCCATAAGACGTTGGAAAAGGGGTAGGGGGTATGAACTTACATTATTTCTGTGGCCAGTCACAGGGGTGCCTCCCCGCCCCCCCATAAGACGTTGGAAAAGGGATAGGGGATGTGAACTTACATTATTTCTGTGACTAGTCACATGTGTGCCTTCTCGCCCCCATGAGACGTTGGAAAAGGGGTAGGGGGTGTGAACTTACATTATTTCTGTGACTAGTCACAGGGGTGCCATCCCGCCCCATTAAGATTTGGAAAAGGGGTCAGGAGTGTGACCTTACATTATTTCTGTGATCAGTCACAAGCGTGCATCCCTACCCCCATGATGCATTAGAAAAGGGGTAGGTGTTTGACCTTACATTATTTTTGTGACCAATAACAGGATTACATAAACATGCAATACCACGAAAAATAGAACGAAAAACCGAATAAAGGTGCAGTGCTCTTATTTCGGCTCCCCAACTGTACTGCGCATGCATCGCATCGGCAGTCTCATTGGCAGTAAATAACGCGCTTTTTGAAATTATTAAATGTTTCAATGAATTTTTTATGATAAATCCTCATTGTAGAATTGATGAAATTAATTTTTGGATCACAAAATAGAGTTTTAGAGTGCAAGAGCGATTAATTATTGGATTTCTCTTTTTACAAATGAACGATTGATTTTAAATATAAAGGTAACAAGTGTATCTAGTCTAGACACGGTGGGCAGGAAGCAACTTTAAATCACATGAAAATGACGGCAAAAACGGAAAGCGGGAATTAGTTTGTACTTTATAATAGATGAAAAATTTGTTTGAATTGAAATCCTAGCTGCTTCTGTTTGTAAGATATTCAAATTTTTCGTTTTTCGTATAGGAAGAATTTGTGAAACATACAATATCTAAGAATCGCGAGAGTTAAAAACTTTTCTTATGCTAAATTTTTGATAAATAACGTCTCAATTGTGAAAGTACTTTTTTGGCATATATATATATATATATGGCAGTGTGTGTGTGTGTGTGTTTATGTATGAATATGTTTGCAAGTAAGTTTTTAGCAGATTTTATACGTTACCAAGGTGCACCGCGCGGAGGTAACTTGCATTGCATCTCTTTGTTTTTTTCTGCTTTTCTTTGTTTTTCTTTTTTGGGTTTTCTTTAATTTTTATGATTTTTTAATATTTGAAGTTTAGAATGCTAACGAAAAAAAATCTGCCCGCTTTGCGGGCACATACTCATCGCGCGGCTCGCTTCGCTTGCAAGTTTGAGCGCGCCTAGGGCGCGCGACTGTTGGATCTCGCGCTCGATTATATATTCACCTCGCGCTACGCGCTCGGACGTATTTAAATCGCGCTTTACGCTCGGTTTCTCTAGATTTTTGAACTACGTGTTCGACTTTGATGGAAAGAAAAAGTTTATTTGCAAATATTATAAAATTATCAAAACCTCTACATGTGAAGTGATTATTAAATTTGTTTTTATTTTAGAATGAAATGGAACTTTATTTACTCAAGGTTCTATCGACCTTAGGGAACACATTCTCATCCAGACACTCGCGCTTCGCGCTCGAGATGTGATTTGGAAATCATTTGAACCTTGCGTTCCACGCTCGCTTCTGTGCACCGTATGATAGAAATGAAAAAGTTACGAATAATACAAAAACTACGCATCCTATTAGAACACGATTCATAACAAATTTGTACCACTTCTTTGGATGAACAAATTTTGTCTCTGTCATTTTTCTCGTAGCTTGTGTTATTCGTCTAAAAATTTAATTTTACTATTTCCAATGCTGTCTTTTACAAATAAAATAAAAACTACGCATCATATCAAAAAGTGAATAATGACAAATTTGGAGATCATTTTTGGGTGCATAATTTTTTCCATTCATCTTTGTTCGTATCTTGCATAGTTTGACAGCAAAATGAAATTATTTATTTTTAATTATATTTGTGTGATCAAAATTTGGATTTTTGATTTTTCAAAAAATTCAAAAAGTTGTTACGAAAATATTGTAGGGTGTTCAAAAAGAAACATTTTCCTCCTCTTGACTTTTTTCCATATCGTGCGTTTTTCGGCATAAAATGTTCATTTACTTTTGTTTTTTGTAATTTTGAAAATGCTATAACTCCGGTAATTTTCTTTTTTATCCGAAAGAGTCATTAGATAAATTGTTCGAGTTTTGGAGTACTATGAATAGCCGTACATAGAATTTTTGAATTTTGAAAAAAATTGGTCTTAAAAATTTTCAAAATGTGCTCACTTTTTGAATTTTTATCCAAAATAGTTGGTTAACGAACTTGTTCTTGTACTTCGATGACAAAAAGCTCAAATTATAATGTAGTTGCGCCGACCCTGGTATACCTGATCATGCACCAGATTGCTAAAAGCATCTTCTACAGGAATTTTCCAAAGATTTAAAGTTCGTTGATGAAAAGATCGAATTAAAATGTAGTTGCGCCGACCCTGGTGTACCCGATCATGCACCAGGTTGCTAAACGCATCTTCTACAGGAATTTTCTCAACATTCAAACTTCGATGATAAACAAATCAAATTTCAATGTAGTTGCACCAACCCTGCTGCTTTTAGAAACCTGGTGCATGATCAGGTACACCAGGGTCGGCGCAACTATATTTGAATTCGATCTTTTCATCATCGAAGTTTAAATGTTGAGAAAATTCCTGTAGAAGATGCTTTTAGCAATCTGGTGCATGGTCAGGTACACCAGGGTCGGCGCAACTACATAGGAATTTGATTTGTTCATCATCGAAATTTAAATGTTGACAAAGTTCCCGTAGAAGATGCTTTTAGCAACCTGGTGCATGATCAGGTACACCAGGGTCGGCGCAAATACATTTGAATTCGATCTTTTCATCAACGAAAAAAAGCAGAAAACAAAGAAAGAGGTGCAATGTGAGTTACCTCCACGCGGTGCACCTTGGTAACGTATAAAATCGGCTAAAAACTTACTCGTAAACATATTCATACATAAACACACACAGACATATTATATATATATATATATATGTGCCAAAAAAAGTTTTTTCACAATTTAGACGTTTTTTATTGTAAATTTAGCATAAGAAAAGTCTTTAACTCTCGCGATTCTTAGCTATTGTATATTTCGCAAATTCTTCCTATACGAAAAACGAAAAATTTGAATATCTTACAAACAGAAGCAGCTAGGATTTCAATTCAAACAGATTTTTCATCTATCATCAAGTACAAACACATTCCCGCTTTTCGTTTTTGTCGTCATTTTCATGTGATTTAAAGTTGCTTCCTGCCCACCGTGTAGAGTTTACATCACATCACAGGAAGGTCCAATCAGAGCGCGGAAATCATAGGAAAGTTCAGAACGAACTTGAGACTGCGGTGACACAGTGCAAATACATATAATAATTTGAATGCGTTAAAGCTTAAAGGGCTACACTTTATAAAATATAACATAACTTTCAGTTTTATCCGTTTTTTTTAAATTTATTTTTAATTAGGGATGAATACCCATTTTTTTAATCTTCGGCTAACTCAAAAGGAGTGAAATAAAAAAAAATACATAATTTTCGGGACGACTAGCCAAATGGTGAAAATGGGCTAGTCATCCCGAATTTCGGGACGACGAGACACTTCGAATTTTAAATTAAAAATTTTCAAATCATTTGGTTAGAAATTGAAATAGCTTATAGTTGCAGGATTAGAAATGAAATTTTTTTGATACTTGAATCACTAGGTTAGAACGACCAAAATCGTTTAATTTCCGACAAATTTGAAAGCAGGACTACTGAAAATTAGAATTCTCTGAAATAATTGAACAAATTTTTAGTTTCGAAAACTCTTTAAAAGGGTGCTTTTTTAAAGCTCGATCGATTTTTTAATAAATTGGCCCCCGCACAAATTATTCCTTTTGGTGAGAAAATAACACCTGTTTTCTGTCCAAATTGAAAAAATTACATTTAGTGGTCACTCGTGGTCAATTTTGTTCAAAGTGCTTGTTTCTGAATGAATTGACTCTATTATGTATGAAAAAAATTCACAAAAAGTACAGCGTGAACTGAAATTCTAATCTCTATTACGCGCTATTATGTATTAGTACGCCTCATTACGCATTATTACAAATTAGTATGCGTTATTACGTACTATCACGTGATTATTACGCGAGAAGTGTTAGGAGTGATACGTTGTTAAGAGTTTTTGTGATTTTACAATACATTAGAATACAAAATGTAATGTAAAATGACAATTGTGTTATTATGAATTAAAATAACAACACACAAATTTTGAATTGAAAGTTTTGCGTGTACACCACTGTGAAGCAGCACCATATTGTATCTGCTGGAAGTTCATGCAATTAAGTGCTTTGTACACTGAAAAAAAAGGTTTTGAATAAAAAAAAAGATGTCTTTGATTCAAAGGAATGGTGGTGCTCAATACGTCCAATCATGCATTTCTTCAATCCAAAGAAAACCTTTAATTGTATGAAAAATAAGAAATTATTGAAGCAAATACATAATTACTTCAGCCTGTGAAATATTATTTGAGCGGATGCACGGAAAAAAAATTTCATTAAATTTTATAGAACTAGTCCTATAGTAGAGGATACGACGGGTAGTTCATTAAAAGTTAAAATCTTCTTGGTTTTACAGTGCATCGAACTATTCTACGAAATGTAATACAGAGTTCTATAAAATGTGATGGATGAGGTGACGTATCCTCTATTAGGAGGCAGGATGCGAAAAACGTAGAATAGTTCTAGAAAATCTAAAAGTTCAGCTAATATACGGTCCACATCAGAGAAGTCTCGAAACTATAGAGAACAGTTCTATAAAATCATGGCCGATTTTTAGCCTAAAAAAAATCTTTTTTATTATCATTATTATTATCATTATGCTTTAATATTTGTTCACATATTTAAGTAAATAATCATTTACTATTACACAAACAATCACTACACAAATAATCGCACGCTATTAAAATTATTATTCCCTGTGGGTTCGAACCCCCTACCTACGCATTCGGAGCTCCTAACAAAACCTCGCAGCTAACATAACTTCTAGTATAAAAAAAATCTAAAATATAAGCTACATCTGTGCAGGGCTGTTTGACAAATTTTTTAATTTGAAAATTCTAGTTTAATAATTTCGGAAATTTGAAATTTCTGGAGTTTTATATTTATAATGTCAGTAATTTCAAGAATATCATATTTCGAAAATGTAGTTTAAAATTTCCGTAATTACAAATTTCGGGACCTTTGACATTTTTAAAATTTTGCAAATTTTAAATTTCGAAAAATTTTTTAATCGCAAATTCTCTTTTGGTTATAAATTCTAGTAGGTTCAAGATTAATAAGATGTTATATAGCTATATAGAATAAGTTTATATAAGTTATATGAAATTGCATTGCTTAAATTGAAAATAATTTTAAAAGTTGAATTCCTAATTCTATATTTTTTGAATCGATTGAATAAGATATGACATGGGAAAAGTTGAATCTTTTTCAATTTTTAACGTTGAAAATTAAAATCTTAAGTTATCCAATAACCGACACATCTCTAAATAGCAAGTCCACTACCCGGGTGCACCGGAACGTGCACCAGGTCGTTCAAGACGTAATCTACGAGAACTTTTTTAGAATCTAAATTGTATCAATAGCTAAACTAACTGCCATAGAGAAAATATGAGAGAAAACAAAGTTTTCATATTTTTATTTCGGTCTTACGATCCATTTAGAAAAAATTAAAAAAAGAAATCGAGTCAAAATTCCTTTTTATTGACGTTTTGGCTTCATCTGTGGGCCTTCATCAGAAAGAAACATCTTAGAGAATAATCGAAGTCAATCATAAATATACGTCGAAGTGAATGACAACACTTTAAAATTTTGTAAAGTCAGATCATTCTGAAGTTTTAAAAATCATTATGAAGTTTGTAAAAAACATCAGTTTGTTAGCTGTTTCGCAGAATTTTAATTACAAAATATGAACCTTTTTGAACATATTGGGAAAGTTCCTTGGACTTTATAGTTTCCCAATACTTTTTTTACAAACTTCATAATGATTTTTAAAACTTCAGAATGATACCTGACTTCGAAAAATTTTAAAATGTTGTCATTCGCTTCGACGTATATCTATGATTGACTTCGATTATTCTTTAAGATGTTTGTTTCTGATGAAGGCCCACAGATGGGGCCGAAACATCAATAATAAGGAATTTTGACTCGATTCATTTTTTCAATTTTTTCGAAATGGATCGTGAGACGGAAACAAAAATGTGAAAACTTTGTTTTCTCTCATATTTTCTTAATATAAAAGACGATCGCAGAAAGCTTGACTTGAGGATTTCTTTAGAAATCTTAAGGTTTATCTACCAAAATAACTACCAATGGTGAGTCGATGATCAGGATGCACCGGAACGTGCACCAGGTCGCTGAGCACGTATTCTATAAGAACTTTTCAAAACTTTAAATTGTGTCAATAGCCAAAATAACTACCAATGGTGAGTCGACGGTAGTTAATTTGGTGGTTGAAACAATTCAAATTTCTAAAAAGTTCTCGTAGAATACGTGCTAAACTACCTGGTGCGCGACTCGGTGCAACCCGGATCGTCGACTTACCACTGTTAATACACTTGTTAATACTGTTGACACAATTTGAATTTTAAAGCAGTTCTCGTAGAATACGTGCCAAACGACCTGGTGCACGTTCCGGTGCATCCTGATCGTCGACTCACCATTGGTAGTTATTTTAGCTATTGATACAATTTAGATTCTAAAAAAGTTCTCGTAGATGACGTCTTGAACGACCTGGTGCACGTTCCGGTGCACCCGGGTAGTGGATTTACCATTTAGAGATGTGTCGGTTATTGGCAAACTTAATATTTCAATTTTCAACGCGTGCTAATGTACTCTAAGACTTGAATTCTTTTTTTTCACGCTGGAGCGTTGCGGAAAAGTCGCTGTCTGCGCACAGTAGCGACTGCGCAGACAGTCACACCCCGGGTGCCAGCTCCGGTGCCAAGCACCAAGGGGTGCCAATAAGGGGCAATAAGGGGTGACAAATGCAAAGTGCCACACCGCAACCGCCCCGGGTGCCAACCCATGCTACGCCGCCACTGCGACTGCGCAGCTACATTTTAAATAACTGAAGTCTATAGATCTTATATTGAAGTAGCTTACAAACACTCAATACTTCGAATCGAATTCCTACGAGATTTTTCAATATTTTTTGAAGAATTTTTCTATACATTCGACTGAATTAAGGTATTTACACCTTATAATTATGTGATTACAAACTTTCAATACCTCAATAGTGATTTCTACGAAAGTTTTCAGCATTCTTTCATGAATTTCTCTATATATTTTATTGAACTTTTTCAAATCGGAGATCAATATAAAGTTTACAGAATTCTTGTAGAGTTATTCTAGGTTTGTTCTAAATTAAATCCTGAAAGTTATACAGAATATAGAAAATTTGTTCAAGGTTCGCTCTCATCCCCGACTCTTGAAATAGTTCAAGAAAGTTTAATGAACTTTTTTTTCCGTGTGGACGATGTCTTCAACTGAGTGAAATTAGAGATTTGGATTTACAAATCAGTCAGTTGATATGATCGAATATAACTTCAATTCTAAGAAATATTTTCTTCATTGAAAGAAATTTCGACCAGATAAAATGAAAATTGTTTCAATTGAAAGATTTGATTTCTTGTTTTAAAGAAGCGTACTGTAAACTTTAATAAATATTTCGTGGAACCAAAGAAATGACAGTTGACGAGAATAGAAATGGTTTTGGTTCAAATTAACGCTCTCTGTTTCAAATAAATATTTAGCAGCTTCTGTAAAACAGTATTCGAGTGTAAGAACGGTATTATTGAATGAAAGAAATTGGAATTCCTTAGAATGAAAAATGCGATTTATATCAACAAATGTTGGATAAAATCAAAAAATATTTCTTTTACACAAAGAAATATGTAGTTGACGTCAATAGCAGTGCCGTACACTGAAAAAGAGGATTACTTGTACGAAGTGAATTTTCACTTGGCTGAAGTAAGTGAAAGTTTGAATCAAAAATAGGACCTATTGGTCGGAGGGGAATATTTCTTTAAATCAAAGAAATATTAATTAAAGACAAAAATATACATTTTAAACCAAATAAATGACTCATTGTTCCAAATGAATGTGCCATGAATGGGAATGAATATTTCTTTGAAATGAGAATATGTGAATTGATGGAAAGAAATATATTTTTTGTAACGCACGCACGAAATGTTCGCTTTTCGAGGTATGTATTGCGTGCGGGAAGTGACCAATTCCAAAGGTGTGGTGAAAAACAGTTATAAAAAGACTTTTTCTAGCTGCTGCGCTTGCGCACTTCCAACCAGATTACTTTTTCTTGCTGTTGCGCTTGCGCATTTCGATTCAGATTTACTTTCCAGGACTGCCGGAATAATAACCTCACTTCATAATGATTTGACGCTTGAGACTGATTGTGAGTAGTGAATAGAGATTGGACAAACTCGAAGGGATAAGTTACCATAAATGACTGATAAATTACCATCAATTACCGATAAATTACCGAAAATTTCAGAAATTTTTGGATACCTGATATTTCCGCAAATTTATCAATTTTCCATAAATTTCCGGAAATTTGGGAAATTTTGCAATTTTCCATAAATTTCCGGAAATTTGGGAAATTTATAAATTTTTCGCAAAAAGCTTTGGCTACCTGAAATTTCCGATAATTTAGCAACTTTTCATAAATTTCCGGAAATTTGGGAAATTTATCATTTTCCGGAAATTTTCGGATTTTTTCCAAAAAGCTTTGGATACCTTGAATTTCTGGAAATTTCCGGTAATATAAATATTTACCGGAAATTTTCTGTATTTTTTGGTAATTTTACCATAAATTCCCAAAAATTACCATAAATTTCCAAGAAAATTATTCTTATTGCTTCTCAAATCGAAAATTTCCTGCATTTGTTACAAAAAATATCGTGTGCAACAGGTTCTGAAAGTAGACAGTTGCAACTCTTGTGAAGTTTACAGTACTTGCCATCGGCTCATCTTCGGATCGTTTCCGGCTTGTCTTCAGCTCGTTTACAGCTCGCCTACGACTCGCCTACAACTCCCCTTCGACTCGCCTCTGGCTCGTACAGCAAACTTCACACTCGTGTGGAACTGCCTACTTTCCGCACTTGGAGCACAATATACTATTAAAGTCAAGCAAATATTTTATTGGCTAATAAAACTATTTCTTCGCATCAAAATTTGAAGTATTTGAAGCAAAAAATATCCCACTGATTCAAACAAATATTTCTTTGGCCTGAACCATGCGCGCGTACAATAAAGTAGTTCGTACTTCAACTGCAGTACATATTTTCCTGAATGAACAAATGGATTCTTTCAGCTTGAACCATAATTAACATTGTTATTATTATACATATTCAATATAAACAAATCATATAATTTAAAATCTTGATGAACCTGAAACAGAAAAATTCGATGAAAAATCCACCTCCAGCAGGAATCGAACTTGGGTCCGTCGAGTGTCAAGTCCACAGCGATGACCACGACGCTGTCGCAACATGGAAATTCTAATGTGGAAAGCCGTATTTAACGCTCACCATAAATGCCAAAGAAATATTGCTTCGAATCAAAAACATGGATATTTAATTTAACAACATATCTCTTTGATCTAAAGAAGTATTCAGTTGAAACAAATTATGCCAAATTATTAAATGTATAATTTAAAAAAATAATTACTTCGTTGGAATAAATGTTTATTTGTTAAAAAAAATTCAATTCTAGTAAGAAAATGAAATATTTACTTCAACTGAAGAACTAAATATTTATTCAAACACAATATCTTGTTCATCTAAATAAATGCTTCATTGGTATAAATGCATGATCTCCTTGTAACAACTAAATATATTTTTAATTTGATTCATATTATTTTGAATTAAATCATTATCACTTCGATTTAAATAAACCTAAAGACTGGATTTAAGTATGCACAATTAATTGATTCAAATGCATCCGAATCAATTCAAAGAATCGAACTCATTGAATAAAAAAAATATTTCTTTAAATGACTAAGCAGATTTCAACGAATCTAGACTTTTGGAGTCAAAGAAATGGTTTTCTTGAATGTAAGGAATATTTGTTTTATAATATCACAGGGCAAATATAGCCAAAGAATTTATTGCTTTAGATCAACAAAAGATATGTGTCTGGTTTGAATAAAAATTACTAATATTAAACAATATTTTCTTGATGCTAAGAAATAGGATTCAAGTAAATGTATTTTCTTCGTTCTGAAAATTCTTTTCTTCAGTGTAGTCCAAAAGATACAATTTATTGTTAGAAAATAATGCAGTTTGAATTTTCATGTATTTTTTCTTGAAGGAAATAAATATTGCTTGATTTTGTATCAACTTTGTGTATCAGATGGGAAGGACGTACAGAGGACACACGATAGACACATTCTTAATAACTTATTGTACGCATACAAGAATATTATTCTATAGCCTAACCTAACATGTATATAATACACGCAACGCTGTTCCCTAACGCAAAATATCACACACCGAGGGTATCGGTCGAAATGGATCTTGTATACTAAGCAAGAAAATTCTTACTGCTTGTGAGAAACGACCAGTGCCGAAACAAAAGTTTTTGGCGGACTGTGTTATATTTAAATTTCTTACTTAAACCTCAGATATTTTTGTGAAATTTGTCACTGAAATATTGTATAATAACTAGGCAATAGTAGGCTATAATGGCAAGCTTTGAATTATATGTCCTATAAATTATAATGTGATTTTGATGTAGTGCATTTTTTAGGGTCAAGCTCACATTATCAACGAACACGTGTTAGTACTCGAAGGCTTTTTTGTTTCAACAATATGAAGATTATAGAGTAGAAAGTGTACGATATAACAAATAAGTTCCCGCCCTTTGACACCAGATGGTGCCACCTGTAGTTTTTTTTTCAAATTGACAGATGTAAAACATCACTGTCGTTGCGTTGGACATTTGTTAGCAACATAAAGTTGAAGCACTAGTGAATTTTTATCAGTGTAATATTTTCTTTTGTGTGCAAAAATGTCGAGTTTTGAGCCGAATAAGCGTCATTTGCGGGAACTTTTGATTTACTTCTTCAATTTGAAGAAATCTGCAGCTGAGGCGCACCAATTGCTTCTAGAAACGTATGGTGAGGCTGCTTTAAGTGAGAGAAGTTGCCATGAGTGGTTCCAGAAATTAAAGAACGGTGAATTTGACGTCGAAGACAAGGAACGTTGCGCAAGGCCGAAAGTGTACGAAGACGCACAATTGGTAGAATTATTGGATCAAGATTCGAGCCAAACGCAAAAAGAACTTGCACGTACATTAGAAGTGACTCAGCAAGCAATTTCACAGCGTATAAAATCATTGGGAATGATTCAAAAGCAAGGAAATTGGGTTCCATATGAACTGTCGCTGAGAAACGTTGAACGCCGATTTTCCACATGTGAAATGCTGCTTGCCAGGCATTTGCAGCGCCAGACAAAACCTATCTGGAAACACTGAAGTGGGAAGTCTTACCCCACCCGCCGTATTCACCAGACATTGCTCCTTCTCATTTGCACCTATTTCGATCGGTGCGCCTCAGCTGCAGATTTCGTCAAATTGATGAAGTAAATCAAAAGTTCCCGCAAATGACGCTTATTCGGCTCAAAAGTCGACATTTTTGCTCACAAAAGAATATATTACACTGATAAAAATTCACAAGTGCTTCAATGAACTTGGAAGAAATAAGTTTCAAACATTCAAAAATGTCTTATACTTGAACACTAAATTTATAAACGATTTCACAATTTTAAATCATTTCGACTTGTTTGTTCAAAGTTCAGATCTTGGCAGAATCAAAGAAAAAATCAGCGAAGTTAAAAAAAATCGATTATATTCGACGGTATGTAAACCCAAGAGAATGTTATTATTTACACTTTTTTTACCAATATTTCTGAAAAAAGTGGTAAAACATATTTTAACCTAGTATTAAAGGTTTGATGCAGAAATTTTGTATCTTTTTCCCTATCGTTAGAAAAAAAATGCGAATTGTTTTATTATTAAAATGAAATGATTGATTCTTGAATTTGTGGAAAAATGTTGAATGTGAAATATTTGCTTTTCAAATTAATGAACACTCGAAACAAGACATACCGAAATTATAAGAAATTATAAAAGAATGTATGGGTGAAAATTCCACCATGTATGCGTTGATTAAAAGTACGATAACAATCACTAAAATAGTTATGAACATGAATTTTGATTTTTTCGACCTAAAACTGATAATTTTGAAATGTGTTTAAACTATTTTCAGTTTTAAAATAATATAAAATGAATTATATAGTCCATTTTTAACCCATAGCGCAAAGTGCAAAGTTTAACCTTTTAATGTAAGAAGTTTAATTGTTTCATTTTGTTGAATTTTGAAAGTGCAAGTGAAAGTGTATAGTTTTTATTTATAAATAATTATTAACGGTATAACAATTATACAAACAAAATACTTTAATACGTATTTTTTTTAATCTACAAAAATAATAAAAAATACTTTCATACAAATAACAATTATTGATTGCAAACGACTTTGAAATAAAAATATTTAACCTCTGATTTAAAAAGTGTTTGCTTTTAAACGCTCATTTGAAAAATGTTTGAGTTTTAATGTTTCTAACTTAAAATTGCTTCAAAATTATATAATTTTTAAAATTTGAGAATGTATTGATCCATTCTTCCATTTGGAGCATGGAAAATGAAAACGTGGATTTATATGTCATTTTATTTCAAATTATTCCATTGAATAGTGCTGGACTATTATTGAAACGTGCTGTAATTTTGAGCGACCAAGAACCGTGATTTCCACAGCCGAAGTGTAGTTTCTCTACAACTTGTTCGTAATAATCATTTTGAACTTTTACGGCACCGAATTTTCATATTTATTATCAGTTCTGCAATTATGACTAAACAGTTCGAGAAAAACGTAATTTTGAAATTTAATTTTATTCATGAGACAGATTTAATTTCTCGTAACTCGTAACTGAACTTAAAATGCAAACTTAAATTTTCTATGATAAAATTTTTTACTAAAAGCTACTTAAATATTTTGTATGACTTTTAAAATTGTCTTAAATCTTTATAATTCGTCATGAAGATTGAGGGCAAGAAAAACATCCCTTACTGGCTATTATTTAATTTTCTAAAGTTCAACTCGTCTTACTTCAAGTTGACAAGAATCGGATAATTATTTTTTCTGTAAAATTGATTAACAGGAAATTACTTAATCCAACGAAGATTTCTTTTATTCAAATAAATCCGCGTTTTATTTTCTTGAAACATGTTTCAAATAAAAATAATGATTTCATTGCGATGACTATGCTGACTTCTGGCATGGGCTTAATTTTTTTCTTTCAGTTTCATGAACATACATTTATATTAGAAGAATATTTTTTATATCTGTATAATTTTTGCGTCGTGTTGACTATAAGTGTTAGAATACAGTACATATTTGCTGAATTAAATGTGTAGCGAGCAGTTCTCGCCACATACGCGTTACACTTCCTAGTTATCACCGCCGGCACTAGGAAACCACGAGGCCACGACACCGCTGTCGCACCGCTGTGATCTTACCGATCACATGGTGCACAGCTGCTCTGGACTTCTCCGCCAAGGACCAGCGACGGGTGTATAGTGGCAGGAAACTGTGCTGTGCGCGCGTCGACTGCTGCGCATGCGTCGACGTCCAGCCCAGAGCCGCCAGGCTTTAAAAGCAGGCACGCACGAAGCAGAGAGACAACCGTCCAGACCCCGACTTCTACTTTTGCGCTCGGGAGTGATCGGCAAGTTTCGTGTCCAACATTCGAATCGGTGGCGCTCGGAAAGTTTTGTGTCAAATTTTCGTATCGCAAACATTTTGACTTTCGTGCAAGTGGAGTTGTTGTGCAAGTGGAATTGTTTTATCGTTTTTATTTTTATGCCATAAAAAATGGCATAAAATTGGATCGTTTTATGTGCTTAGAATGCAAGCGTACTTTCACGCAGAACAGTGATTTAAGACGTCATGCTCAACAGTTTCACGTATAAAAAATAAAGGAAATAGTGCAGGTTAAATCGTACCCTTATAACTGTGAACACTGCAAAAAAAAAAAACTTCAGCCACAGAAGAAACCTACAAACGCATTTAAAAAATCACACAGAAAGTAAGTAAAAAAATTATTTTAAGTATAAACTGTCAAAAATAAAAATTGTATATTTAAAAAGTGATATCGCGTCGCTGTTAAGAAACATAACCTAAAATGTATTGATAGTTTTCGATTTTCGATAATGTCTTTTCCAGGTTTTCCAGGTCTACTTTTTTACATAACATAAATAATGAAATAACCGTTTTTGTACATACAACAAAATTAGTAATTTCATTTTTTATTGGTCAACAGTTCCCAAAGAAAGCTTTTAAAATCTTTGTAAATTCGTTGAAATCTATTTAAACATTTAAAATCTTTGTGTAATCTTTAAACATCTTTTATAAAGTTTCAAATTTTGTGTAAAATCTTTGGAATCTTCATGCCATTTTTTGAAATCATTATGAAATTTCTGAAATATTTTTAAAAGTAATATTTGTTTGTGAAACTTTTTGTGTTTGTTTGAAATAATTGAAACCTTCTCAAATTTGTTAAAACCTTCAGAAATCGTTTAATATTTTTAATATTAATATTATAATATATATTTTTATATTATTTTTGAAAATTAATAAAAAAATTTGATTTGATTTTTTAATCTGGACTAGTATGAAGGTCTACTATGTAAACAGTGGGAAGTCCTTTATCAATTGATTTATAGTAAGCATTCTGATATAGTCTTCAACAAAAAATTAGTAATTTGTAATATTAAATCGCAACAAAAGAAATGAGTAAGAAAAAATTCTTTATGAATTTAATTTTTAACGTTTTTTCTGCGAATTAGTAGTTTCCCTGAAGATTGGTACGGAAATGCTTCTGACTATTTATCAATTGATAAAAGTCATCGCACTATGTAATTAGTATAATTCCATAGTAATTCAGATGTAGAGTATAACATATTCTATAGCGTATTCAAAAACAATATATGGATGGAAAAAATGATAAACCCTCACGTAACCTTAAAATTACACAAAATATTTAAATTAATGATGAATAGGTTCAAGTTCGCTAAAAATGGTGATTATAAATGCACAGTTTTATTTTTAGAATTAGGAGCATAAATATAAATATAACTTATATGATAAAACAGTCACTGCTATATTTAATATATATCTATGGAGATCCCTTCATAAATCAGAATTTCGTTACAGCCTTCGTTAAAGCTAAATCTAGAATTTAATAAAATTACGGTCGAACATTGTACATATAACATAGAATAAAATATTATTAATTATTTCGCTTGCCTGACGATTTCCTTCTGTGTGATCCGTCCCATAAATATTCCCTAGAAAAAGTAAATAACAGTAATGACGTTTCTACCATGAAAAATGAATTTTCAACAAAAGAGTGAAGTTTTTAAGCTAGAAAGTCGAATATTTTTGAAACCGGTGGACTTTTATATCGGAGAAGATGAATCTTTAACAAAAAAGATAATTTGTAATCAAGAAAGATCAATTTTGAACAAGACTCTCAACCGAAAAGTTGAACTATCAACAAACAAGAATAATTTGCTACCCAGAAAGACGAATTTTCAATGAAATATATGTATGAATTTTACATCAAATAAATGAACTTTCGAGCAATAATTTAAATTTCTAACAAAGAAGATTCACAGAAAAAAATTGGAATCTTTACAGCGATTTCCGAGTAATTTTTACCTGTTACAAAAATCCACTTCTGTTATATCTTCTGCATTAGTTTTTTACCCAAAAAGACGAATTTTCAACAATATACATGAATTTTCTACCAAGCAGTTGAATTTCTAACTTATACAGTATAAAGAATACAGTTTCAGCCAAAAATGGTATATTTGAATTTTCAGGCAAAAACTATTTGAAATTACATTACACTCTCACGACTGAGAATGTAAAAATAACTTTTAACGGAAAAAAAATAACATTTATCAACAAAATTGTTAAAAGTCCTACCAAAAAGATGAATTTTCGACCAAGAAGTTTAATGTTCTACCAAAAAAGATTAATTTTGACCAAAAATGAGAAGAATTTGAATCAAAATAGTTGAATTTTCACCCAATGAAATGAACCTTCAACTAAAAAAATGAATTTGTGACAAAGTTGTCGAATTTTCGATAAAAGAGGATGACTTCTCAACAATATAGTTGCATTTTTAACACAATAATATAATTTTTAATGAATTGAAATAAATTCAGAACGAAAACTATAATAATAGCCTTTTCAATTAAAAAAAAAACTTATACCCTTGAGAATTGACTAGAAGGCTTTAAAAAAATCGTATTAGTCGTTTAAAATTATAAAGGAAGTTATGAATCGCACAAGATCTCAAGTCTGAATATATTGCATTCTCAACAAAATAGTTGAACTTTAACCAAAACAGACGAATTTTCAACCCCAAGTCATATTTTCAACAAGAGAGCTGAGTGTTAAATTTCAAAAGTCTAATTTTGCAGAAAACAGTTGAATTTTTAGCCCAGAAGATTAATTTTCAATCAATTAATTGAATTGAATAAAAAATAATTCTAACCAAACAGCTGCATTTGCAAGCGAATAGCTGGAAACTTTCAAGCAATAGAGATGAATTTTTAAAAATGTAATTGAAGTTTTAGGCAAATATTTGAATTACAAACTACAAAATGAATTTCCAACCAAATGATCGAATATTCCAAACAAAATGATTAAACTTTAACCAAATAGTTGCATTTTCGAGCAAAAAAAAACTAGGATTTTCAATAAAAAGATCATTTTCAACTAAATATTAGAATTTCATAACAAATAATTTACAATCAAACAGTTGCATTAACAGCCGCATACTTGAACTTGCAATCAAAAGAGATACATTTTCATGAAGAAAGCTAATTTTCAACAACATGGTCGAGTTTTCAAATAAAATAGAATTAACCTCAACGAAAAATAATAATTTTAACGAAACAGTTTCTTTTACAAGTAACTTAAATTTTCAACAAAAAGCCATTTTAGATGAAAAAATATAAATTTCTAACCAAATAGTGAATTTTATAAATAATAATAATTGGTAACCAAACAGTAGCATTAACAACCAATCAATTTAATTTTTAAACAGAAGAGGCGAATATTGAAGAAAAAAGATAATTTTCAACCAGAAAAGATGAACTTTCAACCAAAAATACGACTTTTTTTATCATAAAAGATAAATCTTAAAGTAGAACTACAAATTTGCTATTGAAAGAAAAGAATTTTCAACAAAGCACTTGAATTTTTGACCAAAAAAAATGCCGTTTGAACAAAATTTTTGACTTTTCAACCAAATTTTCGAATTCTAAAATAAACACGAGTTACACTTGCATTTTTCAGAAATTCGGGTATTCATCTGCAATTTCCTCAGCTGTTCTTCGGAATATTTGTGGGTTTATTCTGAAAACATTAATTATCACTTCGTTAAAATATATGAGATTTTCCTATATAAAATAGTAGAATTTTTAAGCCAAGAATATGAAATTTCATCCAAAAAGTTCATTTTCGACAAAATAGTTAAATTTTCAGTTTAAGAAATAATTTTTGTACTCCAAAAAAGCGAAATTCTAAAAAAGTTAATTTTTCAATTAAACATTCAAGTTTTCTACTAAAATTTTGAATCTCCCATCAAAAAAAGAAATTTGTAAGAAACTACAAAAATTTTGAACCATATAGTTAAATGTGCAAACTAAGAAGATTAAGTTTAAAAAAATGACATTCTTGAATTTTCATTGTGAAAAATTGATTTTAAATTTAAAAAAATGAATCTTTCAAAAAGTAGTTGAATTTTCAAAACAGACGAATTGTCTATACAAAATAATGGAATTTTCAATCCGATAATATGAAGTTTCAACAAGAAGGTCAGTTTTCAATCAAATAGTTAAATTTTAACTTGACACATTTAGTTTTTAATCCCAAAAATAAATTTTCAACAAAAATCACAGTTCCAGCTCTCCATCAGCTTCACGTACGAGCTAGACCCTTCCATCGATCTTTCCACGAATTTAAATGTGGAATAGGTGACAACTGGAAGATAAAGTTTAATTTAAAATTCACAATTACAAATCAAGTTTGAACTACATTAATTATTGCTAGAATATTCAGTGATTATATTTAAATAATCAGAAATGACTTTAAGCTTGTATTATAATATAACCTAAAAATAATTAACAGTATCAACTATTTGGAATGTGACATAATTATATAAAATAGATACTTACAAATACGATCGTTTAAATTCTCATCACTAGGGAATCACACGCGAGAAACACCTCAAGCACAACACTAGCAATACTTGCGAGTACTTTAAAAACTGCTTATTGCTAATTATTATCAGCAGCATGCGGTCCACGCGTCCGTTATGCTAATTGGCACCAAACACCAATTAGCGATACTTGGTAACCTTCAAATTTTCACGCGCATGATTGACGCGCAAACGTCGAGCAATCGAGCATATGAGATGGTTTATCTAGTCCTTCGGGAATGGTCGAAATGAGTGAAAAAAAATATGCGCGTATTCACCATACCGAAAGGGATACCTTAGTTATCCCTGATAGTGAGTCTCCCAGGAAAAAAGAACCCATTGAAAAGGCGACTCCGTGAATTGCGTATCTGTCACTTACAGATTCAGATTTTTCAAACTGAATTGGTTTGCGACTAAGTGAATCGGTCAGTTTCTTGAATGGTTTTGAATATGCAATGTACAACATTGTCCATTTCGAGCAAAGTCATATTGAATCGGTTTACCTCTTTTTGAATGAGACCAATTTTTGTCAGGTTAGGCTGCCATATTTCACATGATCTTTACAATTTATAAATTATTGATAGATTAAGAAAAATCATAAGCAGGGCTACTAGATTTCTTTTGCTATCTTAGTTCTGGAGAATATGGAGAATTTTGTGGCTTATAAGTCAATGAAAAAAATAATAGCGAGTAAAATTCTGTTAAAACCCAATCGGCGGCAATCTGGAATTTCAGTGACAGATACGCTATTCAAACGACTTCGAAACCCATTCAAAGCAAGTGAATGGATTTTTGTTTTCTGGGCTGGTGTTCTTATAATCGTCAGACTGGCCATAAAATAGGAGTCTTTCTGACTATGTCGAAAAAATATTAGAAGGACCGTTCGACCATATAGAAGGACTGACTGGCTTTGTAAATTTTGACTTTCTAACTTTGACCATCCATTTTTCTCCGTGAATGTCTATTCATTATTCCGCGAATTTAGTTTTTCCAATAAATGTTGTATGTAGTAGTGAAGTAGGGTTAGTAGAATAGTTTTGCTCGGTAGATATAGAGATGCTTCTGTTTAGGGGTTATGCTTTTTAAACATGAACATATTGTACCGGGTGGCTCTAATTTGATATACCATGGGTGGCTCGAATTTGATATACCAGAAAATCACAGTTAGACATTATTCAGCTCCCTCAATGTTAAAAAAATCGGTTCATGTATTCATGCACGTATATGTGTGTATGCCCGGTAAGAAGCCTTGCATTAAAAAGTATTAGAAATTTTGAATCCCTAAGAATGCCTTTTCTGTCCTTCGTTTTTTAATCCTCATTAGGCGGCGAAAATAATAAGATTCCAATTCCTTTCAAAGCCAATCGGAGCTGCCAAACGTAACCTCAAATAAACTAAGAACACAATTTTCATTTGAAGCATTAAAACGCGCTCCAAAATCAAGAAATTTGCAAAATCTAGTAGGGTTATTTACAAGAATACATCTCTTTATCGTAAAATATTGGCTTTGTTCAAATATTATCAATTACAAAAATATAAAATGATGATAAAAAATTTTTAAAATTATTTTTCACCATAGCCAGCTGTGTGGAAATTAATCCTGACATCGTAAAATGACCGATGCTATGTTTTAAGAAGCATTTGACCTCATTATTATTCGAAAAACAGAACATTCGAAAAAAAGATTGACATTTTTATATTTCTTGGTTGCTTCGCGGTATCCAAAGTTATTCAGAAAAATATCATCGCCGCTTGGTACAGAAAGGGTTTCAATTTAAGAGATAACTTCTACTGTTGTGGAGATTCAAAACGGGAGGACAGAAAGGGGATCCAGAAGTATTCAATATTTGTTACGTTACCACTGGGTACATGAAATTTTCCAATACTTTTTAATGCAAGCCTTCTTACCGGGTGTCTGTCCTTGTTTAGTGTGGATTCATGTGATCCTAACAATGACGAGTGCAGTGTGTATACTAACGCTTATTGTCCCATTTGTCTTCTTTGCAGATTTCAGAATGTCAAATACCAGATTCGATTATACTTTTTATCATCCTAAATACTATTAATAATTAGTTTTATATCGAAAACTTGCTTATTTTTCATGTATTTGGATGTTTTTATAGGTATATCAAATTAGAGCCACCATTTACCGATTTTCGAAAAACTCGTTTTTTGGAAAATCTTTATTTGAAAAAGACTTGTTGACGATATGAGAAAATTAATCAAACCATCCGAACGGTAATTACATAACCTTTCGAATGACCTATTGTTGGTCGAATTTCGGTTCATAGAGTCCCGGCAATCCATCGAAATGCAGTTGGTATATCAAATTCGAGCCCTTTGGGATAATGGTTAACCCTTGCTTGCCACACCTCCGCGGAGCAACACGCTTGCGGTGTCGGCCACCCCAGTCATAAAAACTGTAACAAAAATTAACTATTGTATATTTTTCTTTGAAAATTGGTATGGAAATTCTAAAAAACGTACTTTAAAAGTTCATATAGGTTATATAGCCAAACGTTAAACTTAAGTACACTAAAAAATGTGCAGAAGCAAAAAAAATGAAAAAGTGACAATTTTTACAAAAAATTCATATTTATTATATTTTTTAATATTAAGGGCTAAAATTTTAGCTGAGTTTTCTAATAATGTTTCACTATAAGAAAAAAAATGAGTTTACAGGATCATCCAAAAAAGGTATTTATTATGAGAAATGAAGGACGAAATTTTACGAAAAAATTAGTTATGCATTTTTGACAAAAAATTATATTTTATTTATAAAAAAAAAGAAAATCTTACATTATTTTTACTAAAAATAATAAAAAACATTATTCTGAAGAAAAACTAATCAATTTGAAGTAAAATAGTAATTTTTGACACGCCTTGCGCGAAGCTCAATATTGCGCACGCTAGCGTATGCTAAATCAAGCTTTGCACACGTCGTATCAAAAAATACCGTTCGATACATGTGGGAGAATTAACCTTGTGTACATTTCACACAAGGCTAAAATCACATATTTTATTACTTTTTTTTTCACTCTGGAATCAAAATATACTCGTAAAAAAATTCAACCCGAAAAATCAATTTCGATCATACTTGCCACACTGGGGTGTTTGCCACCCCACGCAACTTTTGAATAGTTACCGCAGACGCGTAAACTAGTGCAGCGCTATGCCAATGCCCTGAATAGGTACTGGCAGTCTCGAGTTATTGGCAAATGTTGATGTAAAGCGATTTCCTTTACGTTTACCGGGAGGATAGTTTAGGTAGTCACAGTTTGGGTGGATTCGTTGAAAACTTTAGCAAAGCTAACTACTTTTGCAGGTATTGTATGATAACAAGAAAAGAATTTATTGACTATAACCCCCCTCTCACCCCCCCTCTGGCGCCAAACCCTAGTCTATCCCCACTCTGTCATTCAGACGATGACGTCATTATGAAGTCATTGGATCTCAAGGTTATAACCCCCTCTTACCCCCCTCTGGCACCAACCTCTGGTCTATCCCCACTCTGTCATTCAGTCAATGACGTCATTATGAAGTCATCGAATCTCAAGGTCGTATGCATGTAATGACCTTTAGGATGACATCATCATCTGAATGATAGAGTGGAGATATAGTAGACGTTCGCGTCAGAGGGTAAAGAAGAGGGAGTGACAACTGATCTCTCAATAGTACTAACCAAACTACTACTATTACTCATCCTTACTGAATTCCATATTGTCTGTAGAATAACTACTACTCATCCAAAATGAATTCCATACAATCAGCAAGAATTTCATGTCCCGATTGTCGCAAACTGAGCAAAAAATTTTTGTATGCATCTGGTCCGCATGTTTTTAAGGTTAGTATTATATCTCTTACCGTAGCAAGATTAGTTAACGATTTCTGAAAAAATGAAATTAATCGTTTACGTAAAGCAGCAATCAGAGCTAGAAAAAATGTCTACTTACTAGCCAGAATGATGTATTTACGTCATCTCTATCATAAATTCTATTATGAACCAGAAAAGGCCAATGTGCAAGCATATTGACACGTGATTCTAATGTGTGGACAAAGCTGTCGATTTTTCTACGATGTGAATACTCCATAGATGCTACTTCAACTGTTGTTTTGAAATCATATAAAACATGTATGCATAACTATTACCACCTCTACCTATAACTTAAATTAAGGAGTAAGGGGTAATAAAGGAAATGAACTGAATTTTTATTTTTTGTTCAATATTTATTAGCCCCCTTGATCGTATAGATATATATCTTTCTTTTCTTAACAATCAGGAGGGTGAAAAAGGAATTCAAGAATACATTTTTACATTCTCATCTAGAGAAGGTATTAGATGTGTGTAAAATTTGACACCCCCAGTTTTTGTCAAATGTCCACGTTTTGAGACCCCCCAAACCCAAAAAACAGGTCTTTACGAATGTGTCTGTCTGTCTGTATGTATGTATGTCTGTCTGTGAGCACGATAACTTTCGAAAGAATTGATCGATTCGATTTTCCTTTGGTATACTCTTTAAGTCTCCTAAACTAAAGGTCAAGTTCGTTAGCCAGCCATTTTGGATTAAAATTCATAAAGTGAGAGCATTTTGAAAATTTTAAAGACCATTTTTTTCCAAATTTGAAAATTATATGTACGGCTCTTCATAGTACTCGGAAATTCGAACAATTTATTCCAATGACATTTTTCAATAAAAGGAAAATTTTCAGAGTTACAGCATTTTCAAATTCCAAAAAAAGAAACGAAAATGAACATTTTCAGTCAAACAACGCACTATACGAAAAAAAGTCTAGGCAAGAAAAGTGTTTCTCTTTGCACGCCCTACAAGATTATCATAACGACTTTTTGAATTTTCTCGAAAAATCGAAAATTCACATTTTCATTGCACAAAAAATAATTAAAAATCCAAAAATTCAATTTTACGGCCAAACTGTGCAATGTACGACAAATGACGGTGGAACAAAATTTGTGCGTAAAAAAAAAAAAAAAAAAAGTTATTGGCTCCTCGTTTAGAGATAGGCCGGGATTTCGCAGATCGAAACATGGGAACTTCTATCCAATACAACTCTGCTGAGGGCTGGTGAACTTCTCAGCATAAAACGTCAACCAATTTTGAGTATCTCGGTTTCCATTCCTTGCACCCCCCTCCCCCCCACCGTAATACAGAAAGGGTGCTAAAAAATTCTGGGGATCCAACAAGAAAAAACTATAACGGGCAAAAGTTAGTTAGCTTATGCTAAGAAAAGGACAGTTTTGAGCAACATCCTTGAATATGAACATTCGACATACCAGTAATATTCACGCACTAATTGATCGTTTCTGGTGAAATCTGAGGTGAAGAGAGCACAAAACTGGTGCATACTAAGACCACTAGACAGGCTATGTAAAAAGAGCACACAAAACTGACCACAAACAGTAGAGAAATTGCTTTGACTGTTTTGTATTTCACTTGAACTGTCCACAGTTACTTCGGAATCTATTGATGTGCTGTGGGATGATCGGTGGTAATCCGTAGCTGTCAAAGTAATATCCTCTTCCATCGCTGTTGACATACATTGCGATCCAGTGTGCTCCGGATTTGGTGTGGCCATCAGTGTTAACAATCAAGGCTGCTGGTTTTGTCCAAATCTTTGGTAGCCTGTCTGCTTGGAATACTCCGATCGTATGAGAAGTTATCTGCTGCAGTGCTCGCAGCAGTTCCACAGTGTTCATAATCTGACGTCAAAGACTGAAAACAACACCTTTTTTACACCAGTTTCGTCTTCTTCTTTTTCTTCCTCTTCTTCTACACTTTCACTTTGTTTCCTCTTTTTCTTTAGGTTGGTTTCAGCTACACTATTTTCAGAATCAGTCGATTTTTCGTCTTCTTCCTGCCAGGTATTAATATCTGCAATTTTTATCCATTTTTTCAATCGTTGTGCATTATTCACACTACATTGTAAACTCCCAGATCTTATTCCATGATAGGTACAACGTGTAGATGTCGAAGGTAATCGAGGAAATGAAGGACAATTCTTGTTGTCTTCTGAATTTATAATTTTTCGAGCAGTGATAGTCTGGAGAAAAAGTGCCTTTTCTTGCCCTCTGGTGTATATACAATCAGCATTTCGAGCAATCTCGCGAAGACTGGCATATAACTGACGAGGTTGTGATTCACCATCTAACCACTCAATTCCTTGATGATGTCGAGTAACCCAATTATTTTGGGAGCTTATAGCTGTCGGAAGATCGTTGAAAGAACAGGGTGGTGCAATAATCCAGTGTCCAAAATAATTTTCGTCAACTCCTATGATGGCAACTTCTTTTGGTATAAAATGACTATTTGCGTCTTTGAATTCCTGGATGTCGATGACAAAGTCCATGATGATGCGAACGCTTCGAAACCAAAGTCAAGACTGCATATGAGGAACTCACAGCCCGATAAAATATATAGACAAAAAAGTGCAACGTTTGTACAAAATTTGATGCACGTGTTTATGCTCCAAAGTCCACAATAACTTGTCTAGACGCGTCAATTTCAAGAATGTTGTCATATTCTGCGTAGACGATACAATTAACTGTAGACAATAACTCTTGTGCAAATCTGACCTCGATACGTATGCTACCATGTTTTACTAAATTCCAATGTGCATTCTCATTTTCTGACAAATCGGGTAATAAATCGAAAGCAAACAAGCAAAATCCTTTTGCATAATCAGCATGAGAGCTGTAGTAAGATGAGAACTTTTTGTTTCTTTGTTGTTATTAAGTAATGTTTCAATGTATGCTCTGTATGCGTAAGCATTATTTGGTGGCGATGCTAGTTTCTGATTAAAGTATATGTCCACTTGATTGAACATGGAATGAAGAAAATTGTTTACGGTACTCGGAGTGGTATCAGCTGCACCTGCTACAGGAGTTGCCGTATTGACAATTTCTGCATGAATATTCCGCATAGTATGTGCCAAGTCTAGATATTCGTCGCCATGGCCGGATACTACAAATTCGATAGGTGCATTATCTGTGATAGATGATATAGGTTTATAATGAACCCATTGTGCCTGTTCAATAGTTGTTTGTGTAGGCGTTAATGTGAACAGTTCCAATTATGATTTCTTACACTCACAAGAGTGTGTATGTAAGAACGGCATTGAAACTTTACTTTATACACTCCACGCTCCCTTATACGACGAGCTCGGGACCAAAAACATTCCCTTATACGACGGCGCAAGGGGGACCCGTCTAACCCCTTCCACCAGCAAGCTCACGGGGTCGTGCGCATACGCGTTGAATCCTGTATCAGTTAGAGCTGGCTCCATAGCTCCATGAATATAGCTTTGTTTGCGAATGTAAACATTGTCAGATTGTCAAATTTTGTAGAATTTTAGGTTAATGACATTTTTAAGATAACCCCTTATAAAAATTCGTAATAAAAGTGTTCCACTTCAAAGCTCATAACTAGGTAATCCTAAAAGCACTATACGAAAATATTGTATTCATATTTACGCGCGAGACTATTTGCTTCCCGCGCGAACTTTGAGCGGAGGAGTGGGGATGAAGGAGAACGAATTTCCCGTCGTATAAGGGAGCGCCAACTGGTCGTATAATGGAGCGGGCGTATAAGGGAATGTCGTATAAGGGAGCGCGGAGTGTAATTCTTTTACTTAAAAATGTCAGATATACTCCTTAATTTCTTTTTGTTATTTTTACTCTTTGTGCTTCGTTTGGTTTTTCGAACAATTTTCTTCTTTTCTTTCGAAATGGTTCTAGATTTACTATTTATTTTTCGGGCGCTGACAGGTCGCTTGTGTTTCGCCATACGGTTGACGAACAACTGAGCCAAATGCTTGCGCTTGACTGCATCATACCCCGATCCCTCAATTAATTTATCAAGTTTAGCTTCTGCCTTTCTTCTTAAATTTTTTCCAGCCTCTTTTGCACGTGTTTTGAAGGCTTCTGATAGAAAAGCGTTACCTTCAGTGACATCACCCGCCATATTTACACTTGCACGAAGTACTTCTTTTCCAACAGCTTTAACACCTCTTGATAACAGTGGTAAAACACGTCCAAAAAGTCCTCCGAGAAAACTTCCAATACCATGGCCCCTTTGATATGGTGACCCAATATACACATGCTCTATTTGTGAGCGTCGGCCGATACCACCACCGACTTGATCATTGAAGTGATCGTCGTAATATGTCATTTTTGGTTTTTTGATGTTTCTATTTCAATTTTAATCGAGACACTTGAAATGTAACGTCACTGTCAGCGTTCCACACTCAAATGGTATTGGATTACCCAAATGATCTCTTATATCTATCTCTATAGTCTGAAAATTTGTATGTAAGAGAGGTATATATTTCGCTGGAGAAAAGCTACATGTTTTTACCGAACCGTAGAAATAAGTCCCTGTTTGCATTGGAACGATTTGTAAAAGAGGTGTTTGAACGTCACCCGTAATATATGGCTCACATATATCTGTGTAAACGAAAATAATATTTGCTAGATCAGCATTGAGAGAAGCTGGTGTTTTACCTGTTATCTGAAAATCTTTTTTCGCTTTTGTCGTCTCTTTGTTTGGAATACCAAGTATTCGACTAATGTTAATGGGTATTTCATAGTAATGTTCAATATCACTACAATCTTTACAGATGCGTGAAACTCTTACACGACCACCTGGTAATAGAATAAATTCTAAGTGATTTCTCATTACATTGGTATTATTTATGTGAGACAATAATTCGTTTATACTGGTATAAATACCTGAAAAAATCGGATCTGTTTCGGAATGCAAATTTACACCTCCGCGAAGTATTTTATTTGTCTTTTACTTCACTGATACAGTTTTTCAGATTCTCGTGAAGAAACATGTAAAAGTGTTTGCGGTATTTGAATTTCGGTCAGAGCTATGACCCATCTTCCGATTAGACGAATAGGTTGTGGTAACTGCGTAACAAAATGAGTTGTTGTGTTATCAGGAAAATAACTCATACTACTATTAGTAGGAAGTACCGTGTAAAAATGATCCCGCATAATGTGTAAACAATTCTTTAACTCAATGTTTCAATTCAGAAGCTAGTATCCAAGAATTAAGATTTTCTAGGTAGCCTACCCAACTGACGTAAAATTCTTTTTTTCTACCTCGTCCACGTGTACTGATTATTTCGTCTACATTGAAAGTATCTGTTGTCAGGTTTTTCCGTAAACGGTTTAATTCTTCCTGGTAAAAAATTCCATCTATTTCTTCACAATTTAAGTCACATAGAATGTAAATTGGTGGCTGTTTTCTTTGATCAATTCGGATTATCTCAAATATTTCTTCCGTCCAACCACTTGTATATCCCTTTTGGAGGACGCCTTTCGCTCGACGGATGCGTACGTAATCTCCGACCTTAGGTTTAGGCTTTCGAGAGATTGCCTTGAAACGGCTAGCAATATTTTCGCGCGCTTGTTGAGCATTTTCAATTGTAACACTCGACGGAGACATTTTTATACTAGAATGTCGCGCTCTGTTGTAGCTAGATACCAACTTTTGTAGAACATCAATGTATCGTTTTGTTTGCATATGAGTGAAATATCGCCACACACGTTCTTTCAAAGTACGATTAAATCGTTCAACGATAGCAGCCTTGACGTTTGGATTACGCACAGTGCGAAATTTGATGTCATGTTTTTCCCTCCATTTTTGGAAATGAACTCCAATAAATTCTTTTCCTTTATCTTTTTGTAAAGAGACAGGTGTTCGATCGTTGCTTCTAGAGAGAATTTTTTCAAGTGCAGAAACAACTTCTGTACTTGATTTATCTTTCAGGGGTTCGACCCATGCAAATTTACTTAAAATATCGACAAGATCAGTCTGCCAGACATCGTCAATGTTGAATACCGTGGAATGACGTCTTGGATATTTTTGCTTTATCGGTCTGTGTTTGGTATATGCGTCTTGTCCCTCGAGCCAATGAAGAACTTTTTTTCAAGAATGTGTTAGTTTTGAAGTTTGAACAAGTTTTTCAGGTCCAGAATACGATGCTGCATGGGTCGGATCACAGTAGAAACAAGCTAATGTCTTCATGTCAAAGAAAATAGTTTCCACAAAGTGGAGTCACCAGGAGAGGAGGAGGCGTTTTGATATTTACTGTTATTCTCAGATAAGGATGAGGAAAAACTTCTTCTTCCTACCTGTGGTGATTCTTCCAAATGTTCTTCTTCATCAACTGTGCTAGATTCTTCTCCTGTATTTCCGTAATCGCTGCTACTACTTGATAAATAAACTACAGGCACTTGTGAATGTCTGCGCACGGGGGTGTTGTTTTGGCGTCCTTCCCTCCATAAATCTGGATTTGGTACAAATTCACGCGGAGTATTCACCTTGTGAAGAAAGCGTGCAAAGTAGAGTCGACCTGCTGCAGAAGTCTGTTTTCTACGACGCATAGCATCATTTACAAGGTCAATAATATTGGCTTCGGGAATACGATGATCGTCAATAGAAATGAGTCCTCGTTGGTCCCAATTAACCCGATTGGTTGGTAGAGCGGTCAAATGTCGTAGTAAAAGATTGGCTGTACGTTGGTAGCGTATAGGTACACTGTCCGTAATGATTGGAATGAGGCTATTACGTCTTCTTTTACTCTCCTCCTCAGCCTGTTTCTTTACTGTATCTTCTACTTCATTTTGAGGTTCACAAATCACCTCATTAAAAGTACGTAAGTAGCGTTGTAATACCTGCTCATATAATTTTCATTTTTCGCGATCATCTTGTGGTGTGGACGAGTTCAAAAGGTGATTCATCTCTGCATCAAATCTACTCAATGTTGTTCCTGGTGTTTGAACACTCGGAAGTGGGGTTTTTAATTGTTCTATATTTTCGTGTGGCACCAGCACCATTTTTCGAGCATGCTCCATTGTTGTTAAAGTTTCAAATAACTTGTTCAATGAGACAAGAAAGCACAGTACTCAGTACTGGTGCAAGTAAAAGTGGTTAAAATCCACCTTGTTGGAATATTATGCTCTTTTTATTTTTCCAAGTTCCTGAAGGACTACCGATTTTTCTGATAATATTTGTGTATTTTTTAGACGTGTTTTTTGTTGAGAATTAAGTGGTACGTTTCCATTTAAAGTATTGAAAGCGCATTCACAAATACATTGAACGAGTTTTCTATCGGCAGCACAAAGAAGAGTCTTACGCTGCTGATCATTGAGATGACAGAGAGCATGTAATACAACGGCTTGTTTCCTGCCAACGGAACCTCGTGCTTTCAGCGTCATCACAAACGAAAGACTGCTACTTGATCACCTCTTTTTGTTTCTTTTATACGTAGATAGACAAATGGATGAGGATCACTTGGAAAAATACACGTTCGGAAGCGACAATTTTCGAGTGTCAATTGCTTGAGGTCAAGTAGTAGGTACCCATGAGGTCGAGAGGTGGCGTCATGATAAACTTCTTGTAAAAATCGTAGATTTTCAGGGCAGACTTGACGTGCTAAATGCTGTATTTGTGCACGATCTCGTGCATTTTTAAAAATCACAACGAGATTAGCATTTAAAGATATATCTCGTTGACCATGACCCTGAAGGAATAGATTTTGTGTAATATAAATAACACTTATGTTCTTATGATGACTACCTTTTGTGAAAAGATCAACTACGGCTTTATTGGAGGACTCAAGCATAAGATCATCAATTATAATAAGCTTTCGTTGAGTATCGTTTACATAATCGGCTGATTGTGGCAAACCTTCATGAATTTCACCATTTTACCGTACTCGGTATAACCTGGCTGCCACTCAGAGTAATAGAAGAGAATCCAGCAAATTGAATGTCACTCATGGCCGACATAAAACGAAAAAATTGATGAGTGAGAAATGTTTTTCGACAGCCAGTAGGTCCTGCTACAATAGCTGTCCACGGATGTTTCCATCGTGTATCCATTTTACGGAATGTACACGCTATCACCAAACACTATTCTAAAAAGATATACTACTTGACGCCCCGCCGGCCCCCATGCCACCGCCGCGGCGCGCGACGTTGAGCTAATTTGTCGCGCGTTTCCCGGGCGCGCGAGAAATAGCTAATTTATCGCGCGTTTCTCGGGCGCGCGAGAAATAGCTAATTTATCGCGCGTTGCCGGGGGGCGCGCGACGTTTAGCTAATTCGTCGCCCCCCCCCGCACCGCGTAAAAATGAGCTGGGTCTGATCTCATTACGCCATGATTACGCTAAAGCAGCATAAGCGATAGTGTTGCCCCTAGCTTTTGTCCATAGGTAAATCCCCGCCTATATATGTACCGCAGTTGGAGTAAGTCTGTCTGATTAGCTGGACCCCGACACGCCTCATTAATTATGGCTGCCCCGTGTGACGTAGTCCTCACATCAACCAGCATGTGTTGCTCTCCGGTTTTAAAACGTGAGATTATCTGACTTTTATTGTAGTCTACAATGAAGAAATCTTATAAATATTTTTTTGGTCTCAAAGGGAAATAGTATTTTAAAAAAATGCAGTTTATATTTACAGTTTTTATTTATTTTTCTCTTTATTTATGTAGAAAAACAGGCATAAAAGTTATATTATAATCGAAAGGTGGCAATACAGCACTAGATAACCAACATTTTTTTCAAAAAATGTGTTTATTGCATAAACAATTTTTAAAATCGAATACGAGTTGTGATAAAAAAGATTTGTTCGAATCTATATATATATCTTTTAATGTTCCTCTTACCGAATAATCGTCTATCATAGCGTGATACCGTCGCTCTAGATTTTAATTTTCTTACAACAGAATAATTTGTTATTCTTATTCAGTTTCCTCATATCTCGGGAGCAAGTTTTTACTGTTTTCGACAAATTGAATATTCGATTTTCAATCGCTAGCTGAAATCAGTTTTCAAACCCTGTGGAATTGTAACCTCAATATTCTTGGATGATTTACACGAAATCGATTCACTTTTTTAAAATGAAAAATTTTTTACTCTTATTCAGAAACGCAATTTCTTGGTCGTGAGTTTTTATTTTTTATTTTAATTAGATTACACTAGTTTACATTTAAAAACACTTTTTTTCCTTTTACTTCTTCTGAGAAGATTTGTTACTTTATTTTTGTACATACAAATACAGATTACAATACATATTTTTTTCCTTCTATTTTATAAAGAGTTTTTATATCCATATGGTAACGTACGAAATTCTCCATCCCGTCGTCTTTTGTGGGCTGTCGGTTTACAAATTTTTTTGTTTTGTTTTGAAGTGACTTGGTGAAATGGTGTACGTTTTATCACATCGTACTCGAGTGTTATCGGTACATGACTTTCACCAACAGCAAACGATCGAATAGCTGAAAAATTTACTTTTGATGAAGTTTCATAATTCAAAGTTATACCTTTAGCTTTACAAACTTCTAGTTCGTTTCGATCAGCTTTGCACACCACGTAGGCATACAATTTTTGTCCTCCTGAAGCAAAGGCCCTTGTATAACTTCCCTCGCCATAACCTGATAACTCATCTGTGATATCACCAAGAAAGCATCCTAACTCTGGTTCGTATTCACCAGGAACACCCGTCGAAACGTATATACATGAGTCGGTGTCGTAGTATAAAGCGCGTCTCTCAAGTTTCTCTAGATATGAATAGAATTTCAGTCGTGCTTGTGCCGTTGTATACGCTGCTATTATTACATTTGTCAAAGCTAGTGGTGTTAGGGCATCGTCATTTCTTCTCCAAGAGACATACAATATTCCATGGTTTACGGGAAGTATTCCAGTTACTTCAATACTTGGATTTGTTAATAGTTCAATGAGTCTACCTCGTGAATTAACAATTTCTGTTTGTGGCAAATTCTCACGTTGCCCAAAACCCCAAAAAGAATTCAGGCATAATTTAGCTACGGAACGCAAACCAGGGTTTGAACAAATTTTTTCTCTATCAAGGGTAACCCCTTCAATTCTATTGTACTCAATTAGGTAGTTTGTTTTTGCTTCGGCGGTAATAGAATCATCAGGCCAGTCGCTTGCTTCTTGTTTAAATTTTAAAAACGTATTTATGTATTCGGCAAAGTGACCTCTTATTTTAGTTTTACTATCATACTGTGTTATTTCAAATTGCCATATTTCTTAAATACTGGTCCGTCGGAACAACGTATATTCGCGCGAGAGCGCGTGTGAAGTGTAGCTTGAGTTTCCATGAACGCGACGAGTAGTAGCGCCACTTGCCGAGAGCTTTTCCCGCTCTTCTTGCTGCTGCGCGCGTCGGAGAGGAGTGAAAGGCGAGCCGATGGGCCAGTGCGACACGAGCTACGATCGCGAACGGATCTCCTTCTCTTGACCGAAAAACCGTTTGTCAACCGTGCTTTTTCGTCAACATTGTGTATCGCGACAACGTATTGCGCAGAAGAGGGGATGTACTGATCGCCAATCCGGTGGATTAACGCTACAGCGCCTCCGGGCACCCTTGTGCTAATGTTAACGACATTAGCAAATCTTTAAGGCGAACAAAGCCACATCGCCTTCGGGCACCCTTGTGCTAATGTGAACGACATTAGCAAATCTTTAAGGCGAACAAAGCCACAACGCCTTCGGGCATCCTGGTGCTAACGTTAACGACGTTAGCAACAATATCTCCTCAACAAGTGTGCAAAGTGTGTGTGTGCGAGGAATTCCTCCGGGCGAGCGTTGTCGATTCGATCACCTGTACGTACGTGTGCAACGAACAATTCATCGGCTTTCAAACCATTGTGGATTGTGCGCGCGTGTTACTTTGTGCGGCATCCATTTCTCATCTTGTGCAACTTTATCACTTCTTTGTGTTGATTAGCAATAAATGGGTTTTTTATGCCTCTCATAAGCTTTTTCCCATATTCAGTGTTTCATTATCTCCTAGAGTTCATTAACGGGCAAATTAGTTTTGATCAAATGAAATTTTTAATCACCATCGAAAAATAATATTGCCAACATACCACCTAAGGTATGTTGGATTGCTTCAACGTAAAACATGGTGCCTCCTGTGAGGTTTTGAACCTCATATTTATTCGCGAGTGAAATCACGCATCGAATGGACATAGTGTTCACTCGATTCAAAGAAGCCAACGAGCGCTCCACACGCATTGTCGTCAAGTTGAGGATTGTTGTCGAGGCGTCGATTGCATCAGCCAACAGAGCCAACCGTCATTCCCGTTCCAGGAAGCCTCACCGCCCATTCGGACTCTGCATCGTGGGACAGGATTTTTACTACGATAAGTCTTGGTTTCTTTCATTTTGTTATATTCTTTAAATTGTCGTTAATTGATCGAGAGTGCAATGGTTTGCACGAAGGAAAACATGTCACGCGTGGATTATATTTCCACAAAATTCCAAACCTTACAAAGGTGGATGACAAGTTTACAAAAATTCTGGGACGAGTCACCCAACCCTACGAACGGTAACTTGCGATTAGCTTCCGTTATCAACCTCTACCATGAATATTTCGAACTTAACGAAGAACTTCTCACTCTTCAAGCTGACCATGCTCTTGTCAAATCCTTCGAACAACTTTCAAACGCGCACTATGATATAGCTACCACTGTGACAGAAGCTTACCAGACGGCCCAACGAGCCTTGAATCAGGTGGCAAACTCAACTTTCACCTCAAGCAATAATACTTTGACGGACAGGCAAGAAAGACCAAGACTACCTGATATTTAGTTGCCTAAATTTTACGGTGACCGTAAAGAGTGGCCCAATTTCAAAAATCAGTTTGTTACCCTTGTACGTAATCGTACGGATTTTAGCGATGACGTCAAGGCTGGTCAACTATTCAGTAGCGTTAAATCTAAGGCAGCTAGCAAAATTTCCCAATTGTCCCCAAATGCAACTGATTATGCTAAGGCGTGGGAAATTCTGCTCGAATATTATGATCAAAAACGTCTTGTCGCTTATCGTCATCTGAACGCGATCTTAGATCTTCCGAAGGTGGGAAAAGACCATTCCAAAGGTAAAGTTTCACTATCTGATCTTTATGACTCTGCTCGTCAACATATTCACGTTCTTAGCCGCATTGATGCGAAACCCAGTGATGAGTTAGTCGTTCGAATTATTTAGCGATGTTTACCGCCTCATATCCACAGCCGTTGGAACGACAAGTTGGAAGTCGACGAACTTCCAACTTTGGAAGAACTCTTCAAATTTATTCAGAAAACTATTTTCAAACAAGAGGCCCTGGAAGAGTCCAATGATCATCGTAAGAATCCAAAGAAGCGTCTTGCTGACTCAACCCTTCAACATCAGTTCAAGATTCCGGAACAAAGTGTCAGGTCGTTAGCTACTTCCGTATCGCAAAATCCACCATCTACATCATCTTCTTTTCTGTTGCTTCTCGTTCTTGCCCGAAATGTAAAGGAAAGCATCATTTGTACACATGCTCTTCATTTGGGTCTCTCGGAATTGACGAGAGGTGGGATTTTGCGACGGACAATAAACTTTGCTTCAATTGTCTCTGGAATCATCCTTTCCCTTGTGAGAGTCTCAAACGCTGCCGGGAATGTGGTGAAAGACACCACTCTCTTTTGCATAGAGGAAAGAAGTCTCAATCATCCAAAGGGCAGGGTTCTAAATCTAAGAGTGATGCTAAATCCTTGAATGCTGACACTCCTTCAAGTTGACTAATCCATAAATCTTATGCCTCCATAGCGTTTCCTTCAGAGTCCCAGTTAATGACAACGGCTGTCGTCAAGGTCAAGGATAAACGAGGAGATTTTGTTGTGGCTCGAGCTTTATTAGACTCATGTTCCACCGTAAATCTGATTACTGAGAGATTTGCAAAATCCTTAGCTTTACCTACTTCTTCTTGTTCAGTTAATATTGGAGCAGTTGACAATCTGAGCACTGTTTCAAACAACTACGTACAAACTAGTGTTCATTCAACTTATAACAATTCTAATCATAAAATTAACTGTTTGATAGTACCTAAAATTGATGACGCTGTGCCTAACGACACTTTCCCTCGCGATTTTTTCAACATCATAAAAAATCTCAAATTAGCTGATCCTCAGTTTCACTTACCCAAATCAATCGATATTTTGTTATCATCCAGTACCACTTTATCGGTATTATCTGTGGGTCAAATTAAGCTTCAACGTGGAGCATCCGAAATCATCTTACAAAAGACTGGTTTAGGTTGGATCGTAGCTGGAGGAGTTACTGATCAGTCGTCTTCAAAGTCAGCCTCTTGTAATGTCGTTAAATTAGACAAACTTATGGAACGTTTTTGGCTCATCGAAGATCTCGATCATGAGCCCGTCAAGTCTCGTGATGAGGTCGCTTGTGAGCAGCATTATGTTGCTCACACTAAACGAGATCCGACAGGTAGATACATTGTCCGTCTTCCGTTCAGAGATTCCAAATACAATCTTGATGAATCCAAGGCGCAAGCTCTCAAGCGTTTTTGTTCTCTCGAACGAAAATTCGAGAAGAATCCGACTCTAAAGGCTGAATATACCAAGGTCATGGAAGAATACATCTCACTCGGTCATATGACTCTTTGTGACGACACTGATGACGGTTATTTCCTACCTCATCATGCCGTAATCAGGGAGTCCAGCGAAACCACGCAGGTTAGAGTCGTATTCGATGCGTCATCCAAAACTTCCACGGGAATTTCGCTCAATGACACTCTCATAGTTGGCTCGTGATGAGGCGAAAGAGTTTCCTCGAGCTAGCAAGCTTCTTCTCCATGATTTTTACGTCGATGATTTTGTTTCTGGTGCAGATTCTCTTGACGAAATCTTAGCTATATGTGATGAAATGATAGCTCTGTTGCGTCGTGGGGATTTTATTATTCGAAAATGGGCCTCCAATCATTAATCGGCATTAGATAACATAGACCAGAAAATCTTCGATTTAGATTGCGTTGTCAGTGGAAATCCTGTCAAAAAGATGCTAGGTATCATGTGGGATTCTAAAAGAGATGTTTTTCAATATTCTGTCAATCAGGTGGATTCACAAGTCGTATCCACCAAACGGCTTCTTTTGTCAGAAATTTTTGATCCTCTAGGTTTGCTGGGTCCAGTGGTCTTATTTGCTAAGGTCTTAATTCAAGATTGCTGGAAGGCAGAGGTTAGTTGGGATGAATCTCTCCCTCAGATTATTCATACTAAATGGAAGTTACTAGCTGATCAGCTATCGCTTCTTAAGCAACTGTCATTCCCTCAACAGATTCTGATTCCGAATCCGGTTACCATAGATCTTCATGTTTTTTGTGATGCTTGCAAGCATGGATATGGCGCCTGTCTTTTCGTCAGATCAACTGATTCTCTAGGCAATGTCGAGATAAGGTTAGTTTGTAGCAAATCTGGAGTAGCACCGTTAAAAGGTATGACGATCCCTAGATTAGAACTCTGTGGCGCATCCGTTCTCAAGAAGATCTTTGTCAAATCAAGGGCTCAATCCGATTTCCCAATCGATCAAATCACCTTTTGGTCTGATTCAACTATCGTGCTTAGTTGGCTCAAAAAGGCTCCTCACTTGCTTAATGTCTTTGAATCCAATAGGGTCACAGATATTCAATCGGTAAAGGACCCCGTTTCTTGGAAACATATCCGATCCGAAGACAATCCAGCAGATGCCTTATCTAGAGGGCAGTTGCCGTCTGAATTCATGAACAATTCCCTCTGGACTTCAGGTCCTCCTTGGCTTTCACGTCCGACCAGTGAATGGCCTCAAACAATCGAATCATTTCCAATCGAATTACCTGGGCTCAAAAAAGGAATTTGTCTGATCAGCACTCCAACTTTTGCATTTAGTGAGATTTACTCACATTTCTCTTCGTACAATCGATTAGTCCGATTCATAGCACGCGTTGAGCTATGAAAAGAAAGGGGTCGTCGGCAAGCTGGTGCCCCTCCTGAAATCGATTGGTTGTTTCCTGAAATCGAAAATGAGAATCATAGGATTATAAGAATTATAAGCTTGATTCCTCCATTGTTACCTTCAGAAATTTCGGCATCAGAAGATAAAATCGCAAGTTTGGTTAAACAAGAAAGGCTTCCTGCCGAACTTCGTCATTTATCTAAGCTTTCGGAACCTTTTCGCAAGGGGACTAGATTTGACAAGGCGGACGTTTAAAAAGATCGGAACTCCCTTATAATCAAAAACATCCGATTCTGCTTCCGCCTAATCACCACGTCACTGAATTGCTCATTCGACAAACTCATTTGTCTAATCTTCATGCTGGAATTCAAACCACCCTTTATGCCATCCGATCTAAATTCTTCATTTTGAATGGAAAAGAACAAGTTAGAAGAGTTGTTCGACGTTGTGTGAACTGCATTCGTCACAAACCCCCACTCGTTTACGCCCAAATGGGTGATCTTCCCAAGGCTCGAGTTGAGGAATCAGCTGCATTCGATCACACAGGTGTCGATTTATTCGGTCCATTTCTCGTCAAGGAAAAGACTCATAGAAATAGAGCATTTGTCAAGGTGTACGGCTGTGTTTTTGTCTGCTTGACTTCAAAAGCCGTTCACATTGAACTTGTCCCCGATCTTTCTGCTGAAGGTTTTTTAGTGGCTTTTCATCGATTCGTCTCACGTCGCGGCATACCCAGCCATATGCATTCCGATAACGGTACCAATTTTGTGGGGGCGAATAAGGAACTTCAGGAAATGTATGATCTGTTCGAAAAACCCGAAGTTCGTAAAATAATTAACGAACATGCCATAGCAAAACGTGTGCAGTGGCATTTCAATCCACCTTTATCACCACACTGTGGAGGTCTTTGGAAAGCTGCCGTAAAGAGCTTCAAACATCATTTAAAATGCATCATAGAGAAACAACTCACCTTTTATCAATTAGAAACTCTCTTGATCGAAATTGAAGCGATTTTGAATTCACGACCTTTGTGCGCTCTTTCGGCTGATCCCAACGATCCCTTGGCTGTTACACCAGCCCATTTATTAATAGGACGTCCTTTCAATGTCCTACCAGAGGGATGTTTGATGTCCATTCCAGATAATCGTCTTTCAACCTACCAGTTTCTGACCAAGGCCAAGCAAAACTTTTGGAACAAATGGCACAAGGAGTATCTCCATGAAATCCAAATCCGCCAAAAATGGCACGCATCCAATACGGAACTGAAATCTGGCATGGTCGTTCTACTGATGGATGACCTTACGCATTCTGCAAGATGGCCGATGGGTGTGATCTTAGAGGTTTTTACTGGGAATGACGGCATCGCTCGAGTAGCAACAGTGAAGACCGCTAGCGGCATTTATAAAAGAAATATTACCCGCTTATGTCCTCTTCCGGTAACTTCATGTTAAGGCGTTTTATACATTTGTTCGATTGTAAAGATGTGCGCGATTTAGTTCGCCGCGTCAGAATCGAGCTTGATCGTATTCTGTGAAGCAAAAAGAGAACCTGGTCAATGTACAAGTAACCAACAATTTTTGTTAACGTAGATTAACTCTGTAAATACGTTCTGTGATACGCTGAGTCACTTGTAAGTTAAACCTTCATATAATCCATCATTTGTATTGTTAGCACAATCTGCTTCATTATTTTAAGTTTAAATTGTATTCCGCATCCTGTGCCGGGAGCATGTTCCGTCGGAACAACGTATATTCGCGTGAGAGCGCGTGTGAAGTGTAGGTTGAGTTTCCATGAACGCGACGAGTAGTAGCGCCACTTGCCGAGAGCTTTTCCCGCTCTTCTTGCTGCTGCGCGCGTCGGAGAGGAGTGAAAGGCGAGCCGATGGGCCAGCGCGACACGAGCTACGATCGCGAACGGATCTCCTTCTCTTGACCGAAAAACCGTTTATCAACCGTGCTTTTTCGTCAACATTGTGTATCGCGACAACGTATTGCGCAGAAGAGGGGATGTACTGATCGCCAATCCGGTGGATTAACGCTACAGCGCCTCCGGGCACCCTTGTGCTAATGTTAACGACATTAGCAAATCTTTAAGGCGAACAAAGCCACATCGCCTTCGGGCACCCTTGTGCTAATGTGAACGACATTAGCAAATCTTTAAGGCGAACAAAGCCACAACGCCTTCGGGCATCCTGGTGCTAACGTTAACGACGTTAGCAACAATATCTCCTCAACAAGTGTGCAAAGTGTGTGTGTGCGAGGAATTCCTCCGGGCGAGCGTTGTCGATTCGATAACCTGTACGTACTTGTGCAACGAACAATTCATCGGCTTTCAAACCATTGTGGGTTATGCGCGTGTGTTACTTTGTGCGGCATCCATTTCTCATCTTGTGCAACTTTATCACTTGTTTGTGTTGATTAGCAATAAATGGGTTTTTTATGCCTCTCATAAGCTTTTTCCCATATGCAGTGTTTCATTATCTCCTAGAGTTCATTAACGGGCAAATTAGTTTTGATCAAAGGAAATTTGTAATCACCATCGAAAAATAATATTGCCAACATACCACCTAAGGTATGTTGGATTGCTTCAACGTAAAACAAATACTAATCAATTGGTACCCTAACTCAACCCCCTTTCTTATTTCGTCAACTACCCACGTTCCAGTGATTTGACGATCGATAGGATTGTCGTGAGGACAATCGTCTTGACGCATCTCCTCGCAACACATTCGACAGAGCGACAACAAAAGATGATTATGCATCTTGAGAGGTAACACAGGATGATATAAATTTCGCGGAGGCAAAATCGTGCATTTTATAAGACCTTCAACGCTATCAATACATGTCTTAGAGGGGCCTGTAAGTTCACAACATTCATCACCAATGTAAACTTTTGGATGTCCAAGCGGAAAATTGTCATATTTCGATATGGATGGATAAAGTGAACAGACATCAATATAATGAATTTTTTCTTGAATCCTTACGCCATAAAAAGTTACTGTATTTCCTGTGCGACTTCCGTAAAATGCGTCACGTGGTTCCAGAGGAGCATATAACAAGAGTGGGTGGTTTACGAGAAAATCTTTCATTTCTCTGTTCGATTTTTCTAAACGATCAAATTCGCACTCCCACATCTCTTCGAGGGAATAACCGGCTGAACGAATACGATTAGAAATGTTTATGGTTTTTTCGAAACGATGATCCATAGTTTCTGCACCTTCGATAAAACTTTCATTACGATTTGATGTGAAACAACGTGGACACCCATGCCAAAAACAACCGTGAAACTGTAAAACGTGTTTCATATTTTCTGATTCAAAATAACCATCAACAGTTAAATTTTCAGAAAGACGAAATTCTCGATCGCGTGCTGCATGAATGATAGGACGATTGAGAGTGCGCTCTTTCCAAACGAGCCATTCTAGCGCTTTGTGAGACTGTTGATTTGTGCATCGATAACCACCTATCGGAATGATACCAATTTTTTCTGGTTGTAAAAAATTTCGTCTATAAACTTTAGAACAAGCTGACGCAACTGTGCAAGCCTCTTTAAACGGGCAAACATTTCCTGTCTCAAGAAATATATTTCGATGTGCCAAGCATGCTTTCCTCAAAATATTTACGTCGGATTTACAGTAAGAAACAAGTTTCTTTTGAAAATGAAATTGATAACCTAAAGCTTTTGTTTCTTCGTACCATTTTAAAAATGTATCTCTTTCCAAGGTTCTCATTGTGTCCGGTGAATAAAATTCTATTGGCGGAAGATCACCAATGTATTCTTCATTTTCCGGTAAATTGAAAAAATGTGGAAAAGTCCCTTTAACTAATGAATTTGGTAAACCAAATGCTTTTGGTAATGCACTTAGAGGCATCTGAAAATAGTTTAAACTGTCTAAAAATCAAAACTTTTTGCATTATGTGCTATACATAAAACGCGACTAAAAAAAGTTAATTCACGAGTTGCCAATTCTACGAGTTGTTTTACAGGGTCGTCTTGAAAAATAAATTCACGTACGCCACACGACTGACACAGACTTTCTACATTATCTTCTGCAAAGCACATCGAACAAGCTTGATGTACAACACAAAGGTTTGGTTCATGTATGTGAATCGAATTATCACCCTCGAGTGTTTTATGTTGACGTGTCTCTATGTCATAAAGAATAAAAATTGATTTCATGTCGTTCTTTCGAGGTTTAATTGGACTCATGTAACACAAGTGATTGTAAGGCTTTTTAGTTTTACAAATCTTACAATAACTCATGCCATACTCATGATTATTGCTTTTCTTTCCAAACGTGATAATTTTACAACACTGCGGGCAAGATTTTATCTTTAAACATGTAGTTAATCCCTTCTCTATATTTCGGTTTGGTTGAATATGCTGTGCAAAACACAATTCACCATGAAAGTAACTTCGGCAATAGGCACAATAGATCCGATCAATTGTAGTATCACAAGGTGGTTGAAATTTACACTGTGGACATAGATTTGAGCATCTGTGGTTGGCTGCTCTATTATAACCTATATTACATGCAAAACAATAAATCTTGCTACCGATAGCCTTTGTTATGTTTAAAATTGGTCGATAATGACAACGTCTCTCATCACCTACGACAGGTATAATAACGTCAGCTTCTTCAGTAATCATTTCAGCAAATTCTCGTTGTTTTTTACTGCATTGTTGCCGGATGTTTTGCCATGCATCGTGTAATGTACCGGATCTAATTTCACCACGCACGGCATACACACATGTAGTTGCAATAGAGCGCGGTAAACATAAATTATCATCATTTGATATTGTTAAAATTGATTTTTTTCTGACATACTCGTGTGATAATTTCACTTGTCCTTGACCTACTGGTGCTTCTGCTCAGATAGATGTCCCAACAAAGTTATCACTCAAACGAAACTCGGCATTACTTTCAATTACACTGTAACGAATCTCCCACATATCTTCTACATTGAAACTGCTTGCGAGTCGAAGCGAAAGCCAGGCTGCGCCTCGAGAAAAATACTCGCTGTGTAATGTTACACCGATGTAATCGTTAGGCGAACAAGACTCGGTTAAATAATTATGTAAATCACGCATAGCACCCTCTAACCATTCAATTTCGTTAGTTGCAGCTGGAGGTTGTCGCACACATATACACATTTGTCGGCTTTCTATCCTAAAACGTTTGGCTTCTTCGCGTGTTTCGCTTAAAATTAGAAACCTGCATCCAGGTGGTTGAATCACCTCTTCATCGTCGCTTTCTTCTTCTTCTTCTTCTTCTTCTTCTTCTTCTTCTTCTTCCTGTTCCGCATTCAACACACCATCGTGTTCTTCTTCTTCCGTATTCATAACAGCACCTTCTTCATTTCTGCTGACACGACCGTCTCCTCCCCCTCCACCGATCTGTTTACATGTGTGATTCCGTGGAGTAGCCGTAGAATTTACTGAAAGTCGAATATCAAAATTAATAATCATTCTTTTCTAATGAAACCGTATATTTTTTTTCGAAAAACTTATTCTCGTTTTTAAAAAATTTACCTTTTTAAATAAAAGATGAAGCGTGAAAGGGTTTTTCCTCAGGAAATTTATTTTAAAAAATGGAAGATGTAGATTGAAAGGTTTTTTAATTCTCTTCTAAAAAAACTATATCAGAGAAAATAAAAAAATGCAGATTGAAAAGTTTTTTCTTAAAGTAAGGCACATTACGAAAGCATGAAAAAAGAAAATTAGAAAAAATTGATGATACCTATTCATATCCTGTGTATGAGTTTGGATTTGCATGTCCTTGGTATCGGTTTGGGTTTTCGATTACTCAAATGCATGTACACAATTTCGAAATCATCGTCTACAATAGAAGTTTGCGTACTTGTACTTGGTTTGGAAACGGTATTAAAATCGATAAAACTGGTCATTTGTCGTAACGCAAGATCCGAAATATCATCTAGTATCCAACAAACAAATACAACAGAAAAACTATTACAAATATTTCGCGGAATGACAGATTGTGTCTAAACAAACATTTATGCGATTATAATTTTTTTAACTTACCTATAAAATCACTGAGAATATCTGAGATATTTGGGTCTTGTTCCTCGCTTATAGTATCCACAATGTCATTTAGAACAGCTGAACTATCTGGGTCTGTTTTCATAACTTCGTTCTGTTTTTCACCTACATTTCTTCTTTCTTTCTTCTCTTGTTTTTCTTCCTCATCGTCGCTTTGTTTTTCTGTAGATGCATCTTCTATCGATGAATCATCTTCTGTAGAGGAGTCATCTGATGATGATTCTGTAGAGGAGTCATCTGCTGATGATTCTGTAGAGGAATCATCTGATGATGTTTCTGTAGAGGAATCATCTGATTATGATTCTAACGATGCGTTGTCAGATAAAATACTCTCAACTTCCATTTCTTCTTATTCTTGAACTGATTCATTTTTCTTTTCAATAGGTTCAACTACTGCAATAGATTGAACTTTGTTTTCATTTATAACAGGCTCAACAATTATTTTCTCTGTTTCGTCATCTTGTATTTCCTCTTCTTGTTCAGTGTCAGTAATGTCACTATAAAAATCTTCAATGTGTGGAATAGTACCACCTTGTTCTATTGCTGGAAGAGGTTGGACCACACTTACACTATTACTGTCAGCAACACTTTTTAACGGAAGCATAATAACATGTGGAGATGGTAGCAATAAATCTGACACAATTCGAGGTAAAACGAAATTACACTTTTTTTGAAACTGGTCGTTTACATTCTTATTTTCGAAGGATGGTCCAGGAATCGGTTGGTTCTCCTGAATAGCAGAACTAGGAATTGGTGCTGAATTTATAATCTGACTACCTCTTGCGTATTTTATCACAGTCGGCCGTCCTTGTTGTAGTTCTTCCTGTCTGTTTATCTTTTTTTGTTCTCGCAGTTGTGCGCGATCATGAAGCTCGGCGTCCAGTTCTTCAGAGAACTCGAGAGCTTTCAATAAAACTTCGTCAATTCCTTTGTCATCAGAAAATATCAACAACTGTCTTCGACGATTGATATGTGTTGACATTAATTGGTTTGCTGCCGAAACTTCAGTTAATCCCCGAACTTTCAAAGCTTGTACAGCCAGCATCATTAGAGGCAATTTATTTTCAAAAACATTATTTTGATGGGCCAAACCGAGAATTCGAGCTGTTGATCTACTTATTAAGTAAATCAACTCCTTTCTCAGTTCTTTTTTCACTTTCACCGATAAACTTTTCACCCACTCCTTAGTGCACCCTCTTTTCACAATTCTATCGCGAATTCGAACATGTTTCGCCAAACCTATTATACAGCGTATATATGCGGACCGGTCACACATGATTATCTCGCGTGAAGTCTTTAAGATGTCTGATCATAAACTGTCACATAACATGCATCCCTTCTTTGAGGAGACACTAACATTAGTTTATAATAGAGTACATATATATATTTTTTATTTATTTATTATAAGTACATATATATGAATTTGAGTCCATGTGTTTTTTAAAAGGCTGCGTGGTCTTTTTCTTGGATATGATTCTCTTCGTAAAAGAGGAAACGTCGTCAGAAATTTAATACTTTTACATCTACCTATTTACTTTTGTTTTAGTGAAGTATTATCGTTCGTTCTTCATAAAAGAATGCCAAGCATAATCCTAGTATTTAGAAGAAGTCATAAAATGGTCTAGAAATTGTCAGCTGTGTCGGTATCATTATAACATAACAAAAAACGTGCATCGACAGGAAATATAAGTCTGAGGAGTAGGAGTGGAAGATCTTACATTTTTTGTATTCCTCATTGGTGATTATTATTTTTGGAAGGGGTATAATATTTCTCCCTCTTCTTAATTATGAATCTCCTACCCTGGAAAAAATCAACTTCTGATTGATTAAGCGGTTTCTCTCTTATAGTTCAAGTTTGTATCTGATTTAATCATGGAATCATTCGCTCAAATTCAGTGCAGTTAAAATCTTTGATTGAATTACATTCTGCAGTGCAAAAAAAAGATCGCTCCTAACTTGTGTGCAAAATACCATCTCTTAACGCAATGGCTGTCGTATATTCTAGTATCTACGGATTGAATCCATCTTTTTCGAAATTGGCGATACTTGAATTAGAGCCACAACCCCTTACAGACAATCAAAACGGAATTTGTGAGCCGAATATGAAGAACTTTTTGCGACCTATTATACAAATTACCAATAAGGTCTTCCAAGGACATGTTTTTGATGTTCAAACTTGGGAAAGTTCAAAAAAAAAAAATTCCTTAACATCGAGAAACATTTTTGGAACTTCTCACTACCTGGATCAGTGGAGAACATTATTTTTGGATCTTACACTTTGCAATTTACCATGTCTCATGGTGCAAAAGCTATTTGCATTGACACTCAAAGTAATTGGAAGCCAAATCAAAAAGAAGAAGAAGAAGAAGCTGGTTCCTCTTCTAAACGTATGAAGATTTATAAGCCCGTTTTCGGCAGTTAGAAATCATTTTACCACATGCCAATGCTACCATACAATCGGTCCTGAATATTTTGACAAATAAATTTTTGCAACAATGGAATCCACGGGATATGACTGGAGAAGCTCTTTTGCGAACCATAAGGGACACGGACTTCGATGAAGTCCTGGATAGTGTGAAAATAGATATAAACCGTGAAAATTACAAGGACCTTGACGAAATACACAGCAAACTTTCTGTGCACGATCTCCTTACTCTATGCTCACCTTCGATTCTAACGATTATTCGTCATGAATGGTATTTACAATCTAAAAAAAAAGATACACCAATAGTTGAGTAAGTTTTTTCGAATTTCAATTAATGAAAAAATATTTATATTCTTTGTGAGTGAAAGATAAATTTTCTGACATACAGCCATCTCAAATGTGATGTTCTCTCTATTATGTGTGTGTATGTGCAATCACAGTCGGCAAAATGTACTTGTAGTATGGATAAGACGGAATTGTACTACATAATGGTGATCATACAAATTATTTGAAACTTTTTCACGTGTGTCTACGATAAATTAATAATTTTAAGCTTTGTCAACAATCTCTTGATTTTCAATTGAATAAAAAAATATCGCATTATTGTACAAATATTCTACTTCCTTCTTAACCCTTTCTACCTCATTTTAGTATATAATTTTATACAAAATTGATATGAGTAATTTTTTATCTTTGACTATTTAAAAGAAAGTATATAAAAATGATAAAAAAGTGATTTTTTCTCCATTAGCAAAATATAGTTATATATGTATTATTATCATGCACGAGATTATAAGTGATAATTTTACTACGAGGTGTCGGTATCACATTCCGTTCCTGCGTTTCATTCAATGGTTGGCGAGTCCAGCGGCTTCTTCCACGTTACAACTCGCTCTTATATTGTAAGATCCAAAATAATAAGTGACGCATCATTACGTCATCTCATTACTGTATAAGGTAATCAATGTCATAATCCAGGTCAAGGGCACATAAATATGATTATATAATTATGGAGAGATCAGCTGCAAGTCCCCTCTTTCCTCACCCCTCTGAAGTGAGCGATCGTTATTCTACAGATTATAAGCTTTGCAGTATAGAGAGACCAGTTGACACCACCCCCCTCTTCACCCCCCGTGTGGGGTTGCTGGTCCCCCATCGGGCGCCTCCCCAGGTTACTGATAGGGGAATGCCTCCCAGATATGGGTGGTATCGGAGAAATCAAATATCCGGGGCCGACAAAAACCAGCTAGGGGAAGGAACCCCGAATTATAAACCAAACATGAGCACGCTTCTTGAAAACAAAACACCCCAAGAGAACTGTGATCTCTCCATCGGTTCCAATCGGGTGAAAGCCCCGGTGGCTGATGTCGGTTCCAAGGATTTTGGGGGGAACCAAAGATGCTTGGCTATGGAGGCTAACGTGGAAGATGACAAGGAGGCAAAAGAAGAGTCTCCCCTGGAAGGCTTTCTAAACCAACTTGCAAAAGTCTTCGATGATATGCAAGCATATATCAGTATGAGGCCAAATCTTGACCTGAAAATTAGAGATGGAGTAGAAAAGGCGCGTAACGCTCTGACGGAATTCAGAGTAGTCCAGAATAGGTCTTGCTTGGAATCATCACATCTGGGCAAGAAAACTAGTGTTCAGGATAACATGAACCTGAATACACCAAAGGGACAACGCAGCAAGAAGAGAACAGCTGAGGGCACGCCTAGTCCTGGTGAAGGCTCATCTCTGCGTCCAGCGAAGAAGATTCAGCGTGCGGGTGAAGCTCCTGAGTGGACGGAACAGAAGAGGCGTAATCGCAGAAGGCAGGCGACAACTCCTGGTGATAGTGTGTTGATCAAACCAGCGTATGGACGCCAAAGCTCAATTTACCGAGGCACTGACGGCTGCTGTTGGCGATAGTGGGCAGGTGCGTCAGCTTGTACCGAGGGCTAGGATCGAGATAAAAGATCTGGATTTAGCAACTGACGATCCAGAGATTATGGATGCTCTAGATCATGTTCTTGGGAACGAAAAGAGCAGGGATTTGAAAATCAATCTCTCGAACCCAAGCCGCTGGGGAAGTAGGATTGCTTCTATTGACTGTGATGAAACCGCTGCTAAGAAACTGGAGGAGGCTGGTCATATCCGGATTGGATGGGTCAGCTGTCGCGTACGACGCAGGATGATTATCACGCGTTGTTTCCGCTGTCATGGCTTTGGCCATATCGCAGTCACTTGTAAGAAGCAAGACAGAAGTAAAACTTGTTGGAAGTGTGGAAAGGAGGGGCATCTGTCCTCTACCTGCACCGAGAAACCTCATTGCTATCTATGCGCCGAGCGAACAGGTAGCAATGAAAACTTAGATCACATTCCGGGCTCCTCTAGATGCCCGGTGTATAAGGAGTTTTGTAGGACTGATCAGTGATGGCGGTCATTATTCAGTGTAACCTGGGTAGAAGCAGACTTGCCAGAGATTTGCTGACCCAGATTTCGGGAGAGCACAAGGCTGATCTTCTGATTGTTTCGGAGCAATACTGTGGCATGTGTGGACGCAATCGGTACCCGGACAACACGAACACTGCAGCAATATGGGTAAGAAACGTATCCATGTTCCCAGTAGTGGACATGTGTAAGGGTGAAGGCTACGTTTGGATCAGGTGTGGGACTATCACCTACGTAAGTGTATATCTCTCACCGAATGAGGGAATAGACGCATACGTTAGGAAACTTGCTGTACTAGAAGATGGCATTCGGGATCTAGATGGAGAAATCATCATTGCTGGAGACTTCAATGCGAAAGCGGGTGAGTGGGGCATGTCGTGGACCTGCACCAGAGGCGGCAGGCTGGTAGAGATGGCGGCTAGGTTGGACCTAACGATCCTTAATACGGGTACGGTTACAACATTTAGACGCAGTGGCTGCCAGGGTACTATCATTGATATTACTCTGGCATCTGCTGGTGCGTCTTCCATAATATGTAGATGGCATGTCCTGGAGAAGCTTACCGGTAGCGACCACCAGTACATTGAGTTCTGGGTTGGCCCAAACCTTGGAGTAGGAGGGACGCAGGCTGTAATCGCAAAGGCGCGAGGTTGGAACGTGGCTAAGCTCAGTCGGCTGGCGGTACTCGAAACGTTGTCCAGAGCGGATGGTCTCACTAGATGGGCTGTTCGCCCCACAAAGATGACAAGAAGAATTGCGGAAAGCCTGGTGGACGAGACTATGAGTTTGGTTAAAAAGGTATGTGACAAGTCAATGCCCAAAATATCAAAACATCGTCGAAATCAGCAGAATTACTGGTGGAATGAGGAAATCGCCGATCTACGCAGACAGGCTCTGGCGAAGCGCAGGAGGGCCCAACGCAAGAGGGGCGGTCCTGACGTCAGTGTGGCTGAAGCAAGCTATATTCTAGCAAAGAAGGCATTGAATAGAGCCATCAAGGACAGCAAGAGCAAAGGGTGGATTTCACTACTCGACGAAGTTGACAAGGATGTCTGGGGACGCGGCTATCAGATTGTTACCCGTAGTTTGGGATATCGAGCTCCGGAACCCCCACGGGATCCTTCAGGAATGGAGATTATCGTGGATTCACTCTTTCCACAACATCCGGAGAGAGTTTGTGCCGAGATCCCAGTTTTGGAGGCGGAAATTCAGCTTTTCACGAGTGATGAGCTGTGTAGCGCAGTCTGCTCGTTGGGCAACCACAAGGCTCCTGGTCCAGACGGGATACCAGCTGAAGTACTTAAGCTGATTGTTTGCGAATTCCCAGACGTGTTGTTGAATATGTATAATGCATGTTTGTTGGCTTCCATCTTTGCGGGGAGATGGAAAGTGCAGAAGTTGGTTCTGCTTGACAAGGGTAAGGGTCCTCCCATCACACCCTCGTCATTCAGACCACTCTGCATGCTTGACAACACAGGGAAGGTTTTCGAAAAACTTCTTCGTGCCCGTCTGCGGATGGCCATTGAAGAAGCAGGTGGGCTCTCAGAAAACCAACACGGGTTTCGTATCAATCGCTCCACAATCGGAGCCATTAGAAATGTCATTACAGTGACAAATAGAGTATGGCAGGGTAATCACAGAACAAGGAACTCCTGTGTGCTGGTCACTTTCGATGTGAAGAACGCCTTCAACTCAGCAAAGTGGGTTGACATCCTGGATGCTCTTGAGCATCGGTTCAGGGTGCCGTCGTATCTGCGAAGAGTGATCAGTGATTACCTCAACGACAGGGAGTTATTGTATGACTCTACGGAAGGACAACAGAGACGAAAAGTCACAGCTGGTGTGGCACAAGGGTCTGCGCTTGGTCCAGATCTTTGGAATGTACTATACAATGGTGTGCTCGAAATCGTGCTGCCTGAGTGGGCCAAATTGATTGGATTCGCTGATGATCTTGCGGCCATGATTATAGTCAGAGATACAGGGCAAGCTCAGACAAGAGTAGCACATGTTATCTTTCTGGTGAATGATTGGCTTAGGAATCATGGGCTTACACTGGCGACTAACAAGACGGAAGTGGTTATACTCACGAGGCAGAGGCATTTTGGAGATGATGTGACATTCAACATAGCAGGTGAATCTGTTGTGGCATCGAAGTCTGCGAGATATTTGGGTGAAAAAGTGGACCAGAAGCTAACGCATTGGCCTCAGATTCAGTATGCTGCGGACAAAGCCAGTAAGACGGTGGCAAATCTCTCAAGGCTTATGCCAAACATTAGAGGCCCTGGAGCCAGTAAAAGGAGAGTGTTAATGAGTGTGGCTCACTCGATCCTTTTATACGGCGCAGAGATTTGGGCAGATGCATTGGAAACTGAAAAATACCGTAAACGAATGGTTTCGGTACAACGCCGTTGTGCTATGCGCATTGCAAGCGCGTATCGCACAGTCTCAGCTCCGGCGGTAATGATTGTGGCTGCAGTGATTCCCATTTTCCTACTTGCCAAGGAGAAGAAGAGAAATTACGAGCGAATTCAACTAAAGGAAGATCGTCCATGTATCAGAGTGGAGGAGAGAGTCCGAACCCTAGCGGAATGGCAACATTGCTGGGACACCGACTCTAGGGGAAGATGGACAGCGCGCCTTATAGGGGAGGTGGCCCCGTGGTTTGGGAGAAAGCACGGTGAGGTTAACTTCCACCTCACCCAATTTCTCACGGGTCACGGACACTTTAATTCCTATTCACACCGGCTTAACAGGAAGGAAAGCGAGCTTTGTGATTACTGTCCCACAAAGGTGGATACAGCTGAACATACGTTCTACGAATGTGAAAGGTGGTCGATTGAGAAGCATGCCCTGGAGACTGTGCTTGGAGAGGTGCTAACTCCTGAGAATACCGTACCGTGAATGCTTCGCAGCCAGGAGCACTGGGATTCGGTTGCACTTTACACTGTATCGGTCCTTCGACAGAAGAAGAAGGAAGAACAGGAGAGACTGCGCAACCCTCGGCAATGATGATTGTGTAGTATTTTTGAGTAGAATACTTGAAGATGGTTGGTTTCTCTTTTTTGTTGTTGTTGTTTGTTCATTGTTTTTTGTCTGCAGGACAAGGGACTACTCTACAGGGTCGAAGGCCGGCGAGCCCGAGATGAGACATTCGTCCCTTCTGCCGAGGACGACGCGTAACCCTGTAGGGTGAGAACAAACTGCACGCAGAAGTCCAAGCTGGCAATAATGGTGGCACCGAAGTACGGTGAGTTGGCCTTACCCCCATGTTCCTGAAGTAATGCGAAAGCGGATTCCGGGAGCATGGGTTGGCGGGAAAAGGAGTTAAGGTTTAGTGGGTAGGTGCCGTTTCGGTGAGTCCCACACTCACCTTCGTTCCTTGTGGACTGTGCGCACATGTGTGCATCTTTCGTGTATGTATATCAAGTATATATGCGTGAGATGTATATATTGGGTTTGCGGTCCCCAAGGTTCGAATGTGGTTGGTGCATGAGCATTTGCCGTTTTCACTTCTTTGAACAAAAAAAAAAAAAAAAAAAAAAAAAAAAAAAA
>CAKNXH010058861.1:81932-92683 GCA_932178445.1 Andricus quercusramuli
AAAAAAAAAAAAAAAAAAAAAAAAAAACCCTCTTCACCCTCTGACGAGAACTTCTACTCTATCCCCACTCTATCATTCAGATGATGAAGTCATCCTAAAGGTCATTACCATGCATACGACCTTGAGATCCGATGAATTCATAATTACGTCATCGTCTGAATGACAGAGTGGGGATAGACCAGGGGTTGATGCCAGAGGGGGGGGGGGGTAAGAGGGGGTTATAACCTTGAGATCCAATGACTTCATAATGACGTCATCGTCTGAATGACAGAGTGGGGATAGACCAGGGGTTGGCGCCAGAGGGGGGTGAGAGGGGGGTTATAGTCTGTCTCTCTATAGTGGTAACCTTACTACTTACAACGCTGCCTTGGAAAGAATCAAATCAAAAGGTTCTTATGAAGGCGTGAAGTTTGATTCGATATCTAATAAACTAGACAACTTCCATGTTTGTGAAGCAGGACTTTCACCTTGTCTTGGACATGATTTGTTCGAAGGTGTAGTCGCGTATGACTTGAGATTATACATCAATAGATTGATCGAAGAAGGTTGGTTCTCTCTTGTGCAATTGAATAGTCGAATAAAATCGTTTTCATATTCTAAAGAAGACAGAGCAGACAAGCCTTGTCCAATATCTGCTCCAGGAGAACAAATTTCTGGAGGAGCTTGGCAAATCTGGAATTTGTTAAGGTTGTTATCCCTACTTGTTGAAGATAAAATATGTACAAGATTCTGAGAACGAAGTGTGGCGCTTGATTATTTTATTAATGGAAATTGTTGAAATCACCTGCGCATCAATAATTGCAGAGTCTTGCTTGCCTTACTTCGAAAGAATTATTTGTCAATATCTATTAGTGAGACAAAGCTTATTCGAAGTAAATCTAAGACCAAAGCACCATTACCTCAGACATCACCTATAATTAATTTTGGAAGGTGGACCTTCAATGAAAGTTTGTACCTTGCCGTTCGAGAGTAAACATACTTTTTTAAGCGATTCGTTCGCTTCCTTCATAATTTCATCAACATCAACAAGTCACTCAGTTGGAAACATGAACTTCATCAAAGTTTAATTCGTTTGGGAGTAGGTATCAGGTTTCGTGTACAAATCTTCGAACCCAATGATTGTCATGTTCAAATCTATGACGAGCAAGTAGTATAGTAAGGCGGGTTCTGGTGATAATCACCTGGTAAAACAGTTATCGATAAGTTATCGACAGTCGGTAACTCGGTCGGTAAGGTAGATCACGGACACACAGTTATCTGTAAGTTACCGGCAGTCGGTAACTCGGTCGGTAAGGTAGATCACTGACACGAATCCATGAACCTGTCGGCAAGGTGGGTAACTGTTTTACCGACCCAGCCGGCTCAAAGTTTTATGTAGTTGGTGTTCGTGTGATCGGGAATTCCCCTGAATTCTGTGAGCTTATGGAACTTGTAAGACTCTTGTTCGTTGAATTCTCCAGAACTTTCCAACTGCTCGGTAAACAATGACCGAAATTTTTAGAAAGCTGGAGATTGGTTCAGGATTCCCGTGAGTTCTCGAAACTTCTAGAAACATAGTTGGCCTATGTGAGCTAGAGGATTCTCGAAGCTTCTAGAAACTTTGACCTAATATGACCTATAGGTAAAATGCTTATTTATCTAGTGTTAATAGAAACAAGATTGCGAGAAGTTTTTGAAATGCAACCCAACGTTGTGTTTACAGCGCTGAAATTTGATTGCAACCCAACGATGTTTGAATGAAATCCAACGTTGAAAATGCAGCCCAACGACGTCTGTGATTGTTCACCGCTGAGAGTAAACGATATTTGGATTCAGAATTTAACCCAACGATGTTTGAAATATTCGCCGCCGGAAATAAAGTTACCGAATGAAATTTGAAATAAACTTAATTAATTCTTAACTAACTAAATGAGTTTAAATAAATATTTACTCGACGTAAACTTAAATGTCTGATTTATTTGAAGGAAAAAGACTAAGTCTAATTTTACACGAGAAAATCTTAACCTATAATATCATAAACGTAAACGTAGTTAAAACATAAATTCACAACAGTTATAAAAATCTTTGAGTGTTGTGTTGGTCAAGGAAGTATCCGTAGTATCAATACTTTCAGTTGTACCATCGTCATTGGTTCTGCTTTCAGAGTAATGCCTGATAGTTGGCTGATCCCGAGGAGACAAGAACCAGGTCTTGAGAGCAACAGCATTTCGAACTGCACAACTTGCATTCCAGCATTGGAGGTGGTGATTGCATCTTGTTGAAACTGTACCGTACAGTTTTTTTAGCGAAGGACAGCCCAGATCTTCCAAATTATATACGTTTTGCACGTACTGAGCCATCCATTTTTCTTTTTCGAGTCCTTTGACGTAGACTGCACGAGCATCACGTAATTTTTCTCGGATAACCAGTCTCACTTCTTCATAGGGTATATCACCAGATGTCCATTCTAGACCATGGTAATTGCGCGCAAGCCATGAATTTTCACTTTTGTATTTGGCAGGTAGCGAGTCCCAGGAGTAGGGTGGTTCAAAGAGGTAGACTACGGGTTGAGCGTCTTCCTGAAGAGGAATTATAGCCAATTCCTTGAAGACGAACTGGTTGATGGGCTTCTTGAAGCCTTGCACGTCCACAATGAACTTTATATCGATGAAAACTGAACTCTGTTGCTGAAATCATCTCTCTTTTATACCTTTTATCCCCACTACCATTAGTATTACCCCACCTGTGCCATTAACCCACCACTACCATCTTAAATCAACTTTTTCACGCTACCAATAATGGGCTGGTACTGAATAATACGGTCATGTATAATTAGACAGTAGGCTGCAGTTTCAGCCGGGAAATTGTGTGCACATTCAAATTCCAAACGGACGTCCACAGAGGCCTGTTTGAGAAACTCATTTTGTTTTGAGCAATCAATGACACTGAGAGGAGCGTATTCTTTGAAATCACTTTTCTTCATCATTGGTTCAGGCTCTTTACCGTAGTAGGCTGCCTGAAAGTTTGCATACATCTCATACAGTAGCGCAAACTAATTATGACCAAAGTCCACATTCAAATTACCCTACGGATAGTACTGTGAATTAAGGAATACCTTGACATTGGTTATATTGCAATGATCGAAGGGATTAGCATATCTGGGTAGCCTATCCTTTCTACCTGTCTGGAAACCCAGTATAATGTACCGTGTATTTTCCAACTGAGTTGATGTTTTCACAGTCCAGATATGTCTTGAGGTGGTGGGAAGCAGGGGCTATTCATACAATTCCCATGAGCGAAAACTCATAGTTGTGAGAACATCTTTTTCAATAAAGTTCAGCAACTGTATCTTTTGCTGATCTGAAGCTATTACATATGGTATCATCCACTCCACTTTATGAACTGTGATCTTAAATTGCTCTTCGTTTCCTGGCTGTTGTCGTGCCTGAACAATGGCATTTAAGTCATTGCGCGATCTTGTCAGGACAAGTTCATGCTTTGCGTTTACCACGATCTTTCGATAGTCTTCAGCAAATCCCAGGATCATACTGAGTGGGATAGTGACATCAAAGTACCCCTCATCATTGGTAAGACGTTTCGTTCCTTCCAGGATGTCGAGCCATCCTGCATCTTCAATAAAATTTATTTGTCCAGGGGAAAGTGAGACGTAGTTTTTTATGGTGCTAGTGAGACCGACATTCTTGCAACGATCAATCTCAATACAGCTGTAACTCCATCAGGCCTTGTTAGTCTGCCATACACATGCAGTGAACTCTTGCTGGGTAGTATACACAAATGCATAAGGCTGTTGTGCGTGAATCTCATAGTGAGCTATGGACTAATCAAAGCTCACTGTTGATGTAAGCTCCAGTAGTGATATTGCAATTAACTCGCAGAGCAGTGAATTTGAGAATAGCCAAAGGTAGATTAGACGTATGAGTCTTATTGACTTCGAGAACACGTGGTGTAAATTCCAACAATCGTCCAATAGAATCGTGAGGTTGAAATTTCACTTTGCGATCACACTTTATCCCGCTGTGCAATTTGCTATTATTTCGCCTAATGTTTATTGTAATGCCATCAATTGCTAGAGCCTTCTGCACATAACTCTTAATATCTTCAATCTCATGGCTGCCAATAGGTATGGTCACTACTCGATCAACGACATAGATTTTATTCTTTTCGGCGCCAACGTTAGGAATCGCATCAAATGTGAGTAATTCAGCAAGTGCAATGGCATAGTTCTTATCAAGAGAGAGTTCTATTTGTGGAAAATACTCTGAACCTAGCACAGGAGAGTTTCCTGTTATCGTGAGAGTAAATGATTCTTCCAGGATAATGTTGTTCTCTGTACTGACTCTAGTCAATTCATCACACGCTCTTATATAGACAGTATTTATCTTTTTTATGTAGCTAGCCACATAGAAATTTCAAGCACAAGTGTCCAAATTCAACACTATCATAGTCCTGATATCTGTCTGCCTTTGCTCTCATTTCAGTATTGAAATCTATATAACTTTTGAGCCATGTCGATTGGTTAAACTTAAGTACTTTACGAATTCTGATCAAAACAAGACCATTTGCTAGAGCATGCCTTAGAGCCCGATAATGGAGAACGTACTTTTTTTCTGTAGGAGAGTACATAAAAGCTTCTCTTGGCTAGAACCCGGTGGTTTCAAGTGTTCTGGACAGAATGGTAAATCATTATGCTGATCATGAAGCTCGGGTGGATACTACAAATCAACTTTTAGTATATAACCAACGGGTGAATCATCTGGTACATCAAAATCAAAATTTATCAAATCTGTGACCCACTCGAATCCACCGTATGGAAGAGGTTGTCCCATCGCCCAACCGTACAGGTTATTTGCATCAAAGTATACAATATAGATAATCTCCCTACTTTCACTGAAAACTGCCACATATTTGTTGTTGGCAACGGCATATCGGTTAGCGCATTGACTTACCCCACCACGTTTGCCTTACTCCGTCATCAACAACATATCAATATCAGTGAGGAGTTCCAACCTAACATTTGTATATTTAAGCATGGCGTCCCATGTAAAGCCAGGAGTCATGTAGTAGTGAGCTGGATCAAGTCCATGCGCCTCGAGACACTGTTCCCGGAAACTTTCGAAGACATCAGCCAGCAGTAGGATGTCCGTTTTCATATACAGCTGGACATATTCACCTAGAGTTTTTACATCGAATGCACACCATGCCTGCTGTGCGTGTTCATAGTCCTCATCAGATATTGATGAATCATTTAGAGTACTGCAGAATTTTTCCTTTGGTGGAAGTTGATTTTCCTTTAATTCATCCCTCGAATCCAGGTATTCATAAGGAAGAACACCCTTCCTCGTGAGAAGTTCAATTTTTTCTCTTTCAGTTCCAGAAAATACTGAATTAACAATTTTATACTCGATGAGATACGACGTTAACTTTTTCAAAGAACTTGACATAAAACGAAACGAGTCTATGAAACGCAATTTGATATGAGTATCTTGAACAAACTTAGTAAATGAGATGTAATTTTCTTTATTCAATGCTAAAAATTTTACTTTACCATCGAATCGAGTAGCAATGTCGCGAATGATAAAGTGAGCTTCGTAACCACTCGAGTTGCGGAATACAACAGGTATAATGTGTGAGTCTTGATAAGCTAAATTACAATGTTCGTGCGCAGCACCTCGGAAAATACCTGTTAAATGACAATGATCGCGCACTTTTTTCATCGGAGGATGTAGGGGCTTATTGCAAATGTGACAAGTGGTGGCTTCTATGAAGGCTTCTTGTTGTTTCGGTGTCAAGTTGTCCATGGGAACTGCAGAGGAAAGTATTTCATGGCAATCTTTTGCTGTTTGCTGCAATCCAAAGCAAACCACTTTACAGGCTCCACATCCTCTGGACAGGAGTTGTAGAATGATAGTGCGTCGTTATAACTACACTTGGAATAGTAGCCAATGTCGAACACTTCATGTTTTTGAAAAACTGTAGTCATAGACTTTTGTCTTAGAACTTTCTCTTCAAAAGGTTTTAGCAGAGACTCACAGTCGGCATAAATGACGAAGGGCACTTTCTCTCGGTTTTTGAAGTTTTTAAATTCCAGAAAGTTTCTTCCAGGATTTGGAAGCAAAACTTTACAATGATTCAATTTCATACAATCTTCGCTGTGTGAAACCAGCTTTTCCATACTTGCAAAGTAGTGCAAGCACCGATCGCAGATGTATTTCCTGTTTTTCTTCGCAGATAGTTGACTACTGACCAATCGAGAAAGATCCTTGATCCAGACGTAATGGAAGTTAAATGATTGGATTCTACCACCCTGTTCAGCTCCTTCTTCTTCTTCATCACTGCTGTCCTCATTCATATATTCCTCTTCTATCCGAAGAACGTTCACATGTTCCTCTTTCTTGTGTGAAGTTAGATGTAATGGTACAACTACAAATTTCTTTTCTTTTTTTTTTTGATTGAGCCATAGACATTAACGGAGATAATATTTTATGCTTCGAATTTGGACACATCTTTTAGTGCAATAGGAAACTTGATTCCAGAAAAGTCTAGTTCATATTTATAAGTTTGATAGCTGGATACAAGATGAGGATCATATTGGTTCTTATTGACTGGGTGTATTGCCGATAATAAAGCCCACTTAAAGCACTCATTGTCCTCATTCTTCACGTTAATACAAGCTTTTTTCTCCTTGATTGACTTTGGAAGTTCGATATAGGGGCTACCTTTCATGGGGTTCAACTTATTGATGTTCACTTCTAAATTCAAAATGGAGTGCAAGGTCCATCCCGAATCGTCCTCTTCAAACTCCTCCATCTCTTTTAGGATAGGGTATCTGACATAGTTATCAAACCAGAGTTTCCTATTTGTAGACAGATATATCTCTTCATTTTTTTATTTAAAATTCTTATCGTCAGGCGGCTCCTTACCAATCTTCAGATAATATGTGTTGAGGACAGCGTTGATTTTCAGAGCATAATATTCACGAAGAATCTTGTATACCTCTACTGTAAAGAAGGTTGCAGCGTCGTTGAGAAATGCAAGAACGTCCTTGTGTACCAGATTGACGACAACACATGTTCGAAATCGACTATTGAACTGCTGACATTCATTTCTCCATCGGTTCACCTTGTCCAGTGGTTTGTAGCCAGTGGACAGCATCAAATTTAACGCATCCTCAATGGTACGAACAAGTTTCGCACACTTGTCGAGCAGCATGTTTGAACTGAGTGTAAATGCTACTATAAAAGTCACTACAAAGTCACCATAAGTCGCTATAAAAGTTATTACCAAGTCACCATAAAAGTATGTCAACGAGACCCTAGGTCTATCAATCACGTTACTCCTTTTGCACTTCACCGCTCTTCCACTTCACTACTTTCCTAGTTCACCATTTTTCTCTATTCTTGATTATTATCAACTTTTGATATCGATCTTCACTATTGTCAATAAACTGACTGCGCTCCGCTGGAGTGTCGGTTTTTATTAGTCACTATTCCCCACTCTACCTACCTTAGGAGAGGGGTCTCGAAAACGTTGAACTTTCTGCAAACTTCTATCAATCTTGCTAGAAGAATCATTGGAGATTACACGTACAATGTCGATGCTCCTGGAAAGTTTAACAAACAACATCGCGAAAGCAATATCCTAGCATGGGCCGAACCTTCTAGGGACTTCTATGGATCTTTCCAGCAAAATTGTTAGAGAGCACATATTCAGCATCGTTGCTTCTGTAAATTTTGATGAAGAAAATTTCGGTAGATCTTTCCTCCAGAGAAAATACATCCAATCTTGATTTTTCTGGAAATTTCGATAAAGAAAATCTCAAAATCGATAGCCTCACATGCATCTAGAAACTTCGAGCAATCTTTCTAGAAAGTATGTAGAGAGGGGGTAATTGTCTATAAAAACAGTGTCAGGTTGAAGCGACTTCAGTCTACCTTCGAAAGCTCTGCAAAATTCATCATCAAGTGAAAGTGAAGCAATAAGTCAAGAGAAAAAAGTATTTTCGAAAAAAATGGATCTCAAAGCCATTAACGAAATTGGTCGCATGAATGGAGTCATGCCTACGAAACCGCTATCCGAACTCACCCTGAAGAAGATGTATGCCGTTTCAAAAATTCGTAAAATTCAAACAAAGTATGGTACCAGAATTGTAGCTGAGCTAGAGAACCAGTTTGACGTCTTTTTACCCAGCAGAGTCAAGAACATTTTTGAGGATGCAAGCTGTAAAGATACGTTCGAGAACATGGAAGAAGCAGCCAAAACCAGAAAGCTCTATTTCAATTACCTCGGACGATCCTACAATCTTTTTGAATTCCAATACGAGTATTAGCTGTAATCTTCTTTGTAAATTTTTTTTTTTTACTATTGAAGGTTTTTGAATAATAAATTAACATTCAAACGTAAACCAAATGTGTACTCATTTCTCTACATGTTATTCAATTAATTTTAAACGCTTCAATAGATTTAATTTTATGGATAAGAAATAGTTGCATTCAAATTTCGCGCACTTTCCGGATTGCTCAGAATGTATGTAAGTCGATCTATAAATTCCTTCGGCAGAAGGATTTTATTCCTTGCAACGCTGGATTTTGAAAACATCGATGGGCTGAAATTCAAATTTCATTCCTTACAACGCTGAATTTTGAAAACATCTATGGTTTGAAATTCGAATTTCGCGCGTTTTTTTCGCATTGCTAAAAATACATCTGAGGTAGACTTCAACTTCCTCCAGCCATGGAATTTCTTCCCTTTCAACGAATGATTTTTTTTAAACATCGATGGCTTGAAATTCAAATTTGATACATTCCGCATTTATGGTGCATTTATACCTCTGTATGTCCCACCGGTGCGGTGATAGAGATAGAGAGCGGAAATTGGACAAAAAGTACTCTCTATCTCTTTTACTATTATGCCTTTCTGCCTGCACATGTTGGACGGACAGAGGCATAAATGCACCATTATGCGCCATCTACTACTACTATATACTACTATTTGTCTTTCAGGGATATGAACCACTACAATCATCAGTGGTGTGAGCCACGAAGGAATAATAAGGAGACCGATCTCCGTACACGCGATTTGTTAGGAGCAACGGCACCGTAAGTGCCAGGCCTGTAAGTAGTGATCACCCTTCAAGTAGTGCGCAAACGCACCGTGTCCTTGCTTGTCCTCTTCACACGTACGTGAAAGTGCGAATGAGAGAGCTTCTGAAAATGGAGTATGTTAGAGAGGTTAAGCTCGTTTGTTGATCAACATACGAATTATACGAAATAATATTTTTAATATTTGTGAAAGAAGAGTGAACCATTTTTGGAAAGAAAAGACATAAGTAAGTACCTTTTGAAACTAAAACGCGACAAAGAAATTATGGAATTAACGTAAAGTTTATATGTTTTTCGGAGGTTACTCTCTTTAGGTTACTCTTTCTTATTTTAGCGATCAAAATACCAACTTCGTAATCTAATTATATACTTACCACTTTTATGACGAACTCCTTTTGCAAGCTTAGAAAACTCTTTTTATAAACGTATATAAGTAACTTTTGCATGCATATAATTCTTTTCACAGCACGAAAAAAATTGCCGGTTGCAAAAAGAAAACAAACTCTCCTAACCTTCTAAACATACTTTATTCTGTTCAGTTTAAAAAGTTGTCTCACTCGCTTTTTTCCTGTGCGTGCGAAGAGGACACGGTGCGCTTGCGCACTCACAAGAGAGTGATTACGACTTACAGGCCTGGCACTTACGGTGCCTTTGCTCCTCACAGATTCGAAAAAGTTTCCCAGGACAGTTCGGTCTCCTTATTATTCCTTCGTGGTGTGAGCATACCTTCAACTATTCGCTGTGAGCCGCGCTCGTGTCGCCGCCTAGCGGATTTGATAGTTAATAGCGGGCGTGTATATTTACGTGAGAGTAAATGGGCAATAGTACAAAAATATACGAGAAATCGTTTAAACATTAATCTTTCAAGTATAGTGATAGTATGTGGAAAGTTGGAAACACCAGCGAGTGAAACATCATAAAAAACTTGTAAGTATACAATTAATACTCTGAAAAATCTACCTGTCACACAGGTAGTATAGGTTAAGTCCTTCAAAACAAATGTATTTAAAAAATGAATCAAAAGTGATAATAACGGATGCACAGATGAAATGATATTTAAATAAATGGCATGTACAACAAAACATGCTCTAATTAATCAATTTTTTTAAAAATTGCAGCCATTAATTATGAATGTTGTGATAAGAACAGGATTTGCAAAAGTAAAACATGCAATCAATTTTCAACCAGAAACGGAACCCAAAGGCAAAAAATTATTTGAGGCAAACCATGTGCGATGTGTACAAGAGTACAGGCAAAATGGGATCAGTTTATTTATTCAAGCAGAAGTTGTTCGACAAGCATCTGTATCATCTCAAGCGTACAAAACTCAGTTGAATGTAAGCAATGCTCACCTTTTCTCCGAAAAAAGGTTTGTTGGATAGTATGAGTTATTATCACGGTTTATTTTTCGCAGATTGATGCTGATAGAGTTGTAAAAAGTGTGTCTTGTACATGTGTTTATAACCAAAGTGGACGGTGCAAGCACGTTGCTGCTGTGACTTATTATGTGAATAATTATAAAAGTCTCTCAAAGACTAATTTTGAACAGCAATGGGGTAAACCAACACCAAAACAATTTGTGAAAGAAAAATACTCGAAAGGAGCTGATTTTGCAGAAATGTATCCGCCGAAACCAAATGTGACAGTGGAATT
>CAKNXH010058863.1:3142-46848 GCA_932178445.1 Andricus quercusramuli
CCCAGGAAACCCCGATTTACATTAAAACGATTTTTTCGATGACCTTTTTTTAGCGATGTTCCCAACCAGCTTGTGGTGCCCCTCCCCCCAATCCCATACCTGGATCCGCCCCTGCCTAAGTCAGAGTTTCAGAGTACTTTTATGGTGTTGGAGATAATAACTCGAAGCTGATTTATGTAATTAATTTTTTTTTTAAACTTGAAAAGAAATTGCAAATATAGATTTTGGAAAATTATAAAAAAATATGTGATACTCTTAAAAAAAAAACTTATTTCAAAACTTAATTTAGAGCGCTATCTGTTCTTGATAATAATAATTTGTTATGGTTATGTAACTGAAAAATAACTTGTAATGCATTTTTGTACAAACATTTCTACAAGAATTCATTACAAGTTTTTTTTCTGTTTGATCAAACTCGAACTTTAACTATTGTTTTATTGCCATCACTACCTCAAGCGCTTTGGTGGGGACTGCCTCTTTGTCGTCACGCGCGCACGCCACACATGCTTACACGTAAATACAAGTTGTACCCTCTGTTGATCCCAAAATATGCCGCAGATCCAAAAATTTTTTGGGGACTTTTTTGCTTACTTTTACTTCCCCTACGCCCTCCTAAAAGGAACTAGAGTTCTCGAGGGACACCCTGTATAAACCATTTCTAATCACAGTAAGAGAGTGTATTTTTTTCATGGAGTCTGAAGCTCAAGATCTGTTTATTGAAGATAATTGAGGTCAAAATAAACGATCGTGCTGAAAAAACGAATTTTCTATATACAAAAGCGTTCATCAAGTTAATTTGTTTATGATGATTGTTTATAACAATGCATAATGTTCTTCAAGTGCTATTGTTGAGGATAAAATAAATTATTCTGCTTTAAAAAAACGCATTTTCTCGTCCTGAAAATGCCTATTTAATGAATTTTTTCATCAAAGTTCTTCATAACAATGAAAAACTTTGTTGAGTATAAATAAATCCCATTGAAATATTATTCATATGGGTAAAATTTACGATTCTGCTAAAAAACACGCACTTTATTCATCAAAAAGCGCTTATTGAATGTGTTTTTCAGAATTTTTAATAATATTAAAAATGTTGTTGAGTGTTGATACATCCTGTTGAAGTATTATTCTTTAGCGTAAAATAAACTATTGTGCGTGCAAAATGAATTTTATGTACATAAAAGAGCTTATTTAAGAAAGTGATAGCATTTATCCACAGCATCAAAATCTGTTCAACGAATTTAAATTTACTCATTCTATAACATTTTTAGAAAATATCACTGAGTGAGGCAAAGCAGGTGGCACAAATATAAAAAATTATATTTTTTCGCATAATGTATAATTAATGCGTGAAAAAACGAAATCGGCTATGAAATGCAGGCTCCGAACATTTTTGATCCGCAATTTCCTATTTCGCCGCACTGTGTGACGGGCCGGTGAAATCTTAGTGTGTCTTGAGGGCACGAAGCGACCCAATAATGACAGCTGCAAGTGCCTCAGCATGTTTTTGGCACGCGGGTATGGCTTCGAGTTTACGAATATATACTAAGGAAAAAAATTGAAACGGCTCGTCGCATCAGCGAAATAAGTAAAGATCCGCACAGCGACTAAATTTATTATCAGAGATACTCTCACGCGTACGCGGCACCTTTCCTCGCTACGCGACTTGTCTCAAAGCTCGTCCAACCAGAAGTATCGTTCTCGCCTCTCCTCTTCTCAAAGGTCCTAGCGACTTAATCCGCTAAATCTAGATCTTAATCTTAATCTTAATTCTAATCTTAATCTTAATCTTAATCCGCTGCATGGAAAATTTCAAGATATAGAAATAATAAATAACAGGCAAATTAATATGCTTAAGCCTAGCAGGGTTCTGGCCGGATCTCGCTCTCGCGAAGGCCTCCGCGAAGAGGAAGGGGGTTGTTGACAAGCAATTAAAACAATGCAAAAAACCTTGTAATATGCAGTCGGAACTGCCGCATTACAAGGTGTTTGTCAAAAAGGGGCCTAATCACTAAAATCTCGAATCGAGAAAAATAAAAAAATTGAATTGGCGTATATTCGAATTAAAAGTCACATACATATTTTTTCAATTAGGGGCCGTCCAAAAATCTCGTGACGCTAAAAATAGTCAAAAATGACCCAGCCCCCTCCCTTTTTATTGAGAAGAAAAAAATGTTCGTTTGAATATTATTATTATTGACTAGCATTCTTATATGCCCGCTACAGCTACAGATTTCCTACGAATTCCCAGATATATCTGAATTCATCTAAATAGCCTGTATTTTCTGAATTCCTTGAATTCGTGAATTTCTTAAATTCCTAGAACTAACTCCCTAAATTCAGAAAAATTGAAGGAATTTAAGAAATTCTACGAATGCAGGGAATTCAGAGAATTCAGAAAATTTGACGAAAGTCTGGGATTTGTAAAATTTAAAGAATTTCTGGAATTCAAAATATTCAGGGAAATCAAAATATTACAGGATTTCATAGAATTCAGAGACTTTAGAATACTCAAGGAATTCAGAATATTCAAGGATTAAAAGAAATTTGAGAGCATTTGGGACATTCAAGGAATTTAGAGAATTCATAATATTTAAGGAATTCAGAGGATTTTGAGAATTCAAGGACTTTCAGGCATTCTGGAAATTTAGATATTTTCACGAATTCAGAGAATACAAGGAACTTAAAATATTCCACAAAGCAAATCCGAATATTCAAAGGTTTCAGGTAATATAGAGAATTTGAAGATTTCCGAAAATTCGAAGATTTTAGAAAATTGGAGGAATTCACTGAATTATAGAAATTCAGAGAATGTAAGGAATTCTGACAACTTAAGGAGTTTTTAGAATTTAAGGAATTCTGAGAATTCCGAAATCAAGGAAATCAGAGATTTTTCAATAATTTCGAAAATTCAAGGATTTCATTAAATTTACATAATTTCAGGGATTTAGGAGCTTTTAATTAATCCAGGGAACTTCAGGAGTTCAAGAAATTCACAATATTTTCCCAAATTTTCATTGCTCTAAATATAAAACTCCTAATTTAAAAAAATGAAAATTTTTCAATTTAAGTTCTGAAAGCTATAAATTTTTAGTTAAAAAGGCTTCAAATTTGATATTTTACCATTTTTTAGTAATTCAACATTCTCTAATTTACAACGTTCACACAAGCGCCACAAGCTAGTGAAGAAAAATTGTGAACCTAAAACACAAATACAAATTTTTCATAAATCACTTTTTGATAGGCCACATAGTTTTGGTTTTAATCGTGAAAAATAACATTAAAAATAAAAAATAAAAATTTGTGGAAAAACGACAAAAGTTACGAAAATTGATAGACAAAAATGGTTCACCCAAAAAAGATATACAAATTTATTATAACTTATTACATTCTCATCATTTATGATTGAGAAAGTATTAGAATTGTCCAAAATTTGACACCACAGTTTTTCGAAGCATCTCCACGTTTTGAGACCCCCTCAACCCAAAAATCGAGTTTTGGCGATGGCGTCTGTCCGTCTGTCCGTCCCTCCATCCGTAAAAACGAGAACTTCAAAAAAAATGAACGGATGAAATCGAGCTTTGGCACACTATTTTAGGTCCTAAAAGAAAAAACGATTTCGTTAACCAGCATTTCTTGACCAAGGGTTATGGGTTTATCCATCGAAAATGCCATTTAGAAATCTAAAATACCGTTTCACGCCAAACAACGGCCGATACGTGAAAAAATTGTTAAAGAAAAATTGAATCTCTTTAAAATATCTACAATTTGCGTTTCAACCATTTTTCCGTAGGACTTTTTTTCTGTTAATAAGTAAAATAGTTTTAGAGGAGAATCCTAGCTTTGTAAGAAACCTACAATTTTTCTCTCAACCATTTTTTAATTAGACTTCATATTTTGGTATTATTTTTTCGAAAATACAACGAAAAAATCGAAAATTCAAATTTTGAGCCAAACGACGCGAAATAAAGGAAAAAGTCTTAGAAAGTAATCATAGCTTTTGGAAGGTCCTAAAAAATTGTTCGAAAATATTTTTTGATAGGTTTTAATATGTCCACTCGATTTTATTTATCGAAAATACTATGATAAAAAAAAATTCAAATTTTGAGTCAAACGACGTGAGACACAAAAAAAATTCTTGAAGAGCCATTATAGATTTTGAAAGGTCCTACGAAATTTCCTTTAACCATTTTCAATAGGACTTGTCACATTGGTTTTATATACCGAAAATACTATGAAAAAAAATCAAAAATTCAAACTTCGAGCCAAACGACGCAAAATATGGGGATAATTTTCTGAAGGAATTTCAGCGTTTTAAAATTCCTACAACCTTGCTTTGAACCACTTTTTGACAAAGCTCCTCGTTTATTAATTTACTTATCGAAATTGACATGCAAAAGTCGAAAATTTCAATATTACGCCAGAAGACGCGAGATACGTAAAAAATCTAAAAGAAGACTTGTAGGATATTTTGTTTCATCCATCAAAAATAATATGATAACAAAAATCCTATTGTTAGAATAGCAACGCGAGATAGGGAGGAATGTCTAAAGAAAGGATTGTAGTTTTTTATTGTAAGGTACTTAAGAAAATAAATCGACGCCTCCATTCAATATGAGTATATGTGTTGACAGCGCCGTGTATGCAACTATGCGCTGTGTATAAGCATAGGGAATAGTCTCATACAGAGCGCTATTAGCACATAGACTCATATTGAATGGAGGCTTCGAAATATACATTTGAAAATGTCTGTCAAAAATCGATTGCATAGCTCGAGTGTCATGATGAGAATGTGTACATCAAAGTCTACAGAGCCTTGAGCAACTTTTAACTATACTTAATTACGTAGAAATTTTGGAACATGAAGACGCATGTAAGTACTGGGATCTAAAAGAGATGTTTTTGATAAAGTTTCATTAAAATATTCCAAGTGCAAAGAATAAATATCTGAGAGCGAGGTCTAAATATGTCCAAGCGCAAAGCGCGAGATCCAACAGAGGCGCGCCTAGTTTCTCCACGTCCCGAAATTCGGGATGAGTAGTCAAATATTTTTCATAAGCTTGCTAGTCGATCCGAATTTTAGGGACGACTAGCCCATCCCCTTTCTCAACTCCACCAATTTCTCAGGACGACTAGATTCGATAGAATAAACTGACGAAAAATGAAATGAATAAGCAATTTCATTCGATTTACTTTGTCACGTGACGTTTTAAAAGCCCTCTCCCCTTCCGGCATAACATATCGTGACGGTCCCTCAAACCCTCCCTCCCCTCTTCCAGTGTCACGAGATTTATGGACGGTCCCTTAAGGCTAATAAACTATCAGCCTGATTTGCAATGAAATTAAGAAGAAGATTGCTTTCAGAGAAAAAGTGTTCTAACTAATTTTTCTACTAAGATACCTTTTCCACGATTCATATTCTATGTGACTTTTCAGGAAATTGACCATAGTTTCCCGTAGTCGTTATTACTGAATAATTTATATTTTTTCCTGATTTCAGACTCATGATTTAAAAACTATTATAGGAAAATTCAAATAATATGAAACTTTTGAACCTTATTTTAACCTCTTATCCGAGTTACGTTTACCGACATTTTTTGTTTATTTTTATGATATTTAAATCACTTAAATCCGTTTTCGTCAATGAGATACATGTCATGATTAGTTCGTATTTTTCTTTACCAAAGGATGTTCTAATTAAATATATTTTTTTATTTTATGAAATTATTGTCTTTTCATGAGGTTGAACTTGTTGCCAGCTTTTTTCATAGACTTACCCAATTTTTGTCGCAAGTTCTATTTCATCCTATAATATCAAGAGACATTAAAAAAATTACTCATATCCCTTTTCGTCAATTATCATATTTTGTAATGAATTTTAAAAATTAATTATATATTATCCTTCTCGTGTATTTATTTTCATTTTGACCAAAACACTACTTAGGCTTAGGCTTCAATTTAAGTTGAAAATTTTACAAAAAATATTTTATAAATTCAAAGTACTTCCGTGTAATACAAAATTATTAATATAACTAAAGTTCTTTATGCGAATCTCTTACTCTGTATTCCTATGAAAATGAATTTTTCAAGATTTAATCCGAATTTTTCTGTAATTTCTTGCAAGTTATGTCAATTATCAAGCATTCTAGTCCTACAAGATACAAATGTATTTTAAATTCGAAATTCTGAACTGAGCATGGAATAATATTACCTAAATGTGTTAATAGAATATTCTTGAGGCCCTACGTCGAGCTACCACTGGAAGAACTTCTATAGTAATAGCACATCGTTTATCGACTGTTATGGATGCAGATGAAATTTTCGTCTTGAACAATGGCGCTTTAGTGGAAACCGGAAGCCACACAGATTTACTTGGCAAATCAAATTCATATTATTCTAAATTATGGGACGCGCAGCACGCCGGTTTAAAAAAACCTTAGGTGAGCAGCTGTCAATTCTGAGATGAAGCATGAATTAAAGAAGATTCTGTATTTTATACTTTAAATATTTTATATAAAAATGTACGCTTTCGGATCTTAAAAAAACAATGTCCGAGTATGAGGTTAAATGTGAATACTCTTTGGAGTCCAGCAGTACACTCCCGACGAAAACTCGGGTCGTATCAGGTTCTGCGTACATATTTACCTTTGAAGTGAATTATGAATTCTTAAAGGGTCGAAAGAAATGTATCAAAACTTTCCGTCGCAAATGTATAAATAATATTGACCTGATTGTTACCGACTTTTTTATGACCTTGCTATAAATTTCTAAATGATAGTACACATTGAATACGGATTCTACTGTTGTAAGAGATGAAAGCAATGCAATTAGCATTAGTCATTTTATCCATTCAACATAATACCAATTAAAAAAAAAAAAGTTTGATACTTTTTTCCGCAAATGAAAACTGCATTGTAAATATCCCAAGTCTTTGAGTATCGACTGTCTTATTATTAAACACGCTTATATCGGTATCTCCATGCTTAAGCTTCTTCTCCTATATGGGGTTTGCGCTCTATACTATCCATTCTGGGAGGTGCATTCTATATCCTTCAATCTTGGAGTTGCAGCTTAGGATTTCAAATCTCGTTTTTTAAAAAATATAAGTTACTATATAGCTATAATAAGTAGCATGTAATTATTTGTATGTTTAGACAAATACAGTAGGTGTGAGTGAAATAAATATTTTAACGGATAATACTTTAACGCATGTTTCGGATTTTCTGGAACTTAGGAAACTTTAAAATGCTTTTTCTGAAAATCTAAAAAAAAACTAGATTCGAGGGTTTAGATTGCTGCTTCGAGATTGGAGGGTATAGTCTGCACCTCCTAGAATGGAGATTATAGAGAGAAAACTCCAGGTAGTAGAGATAAGCGTTTATTAACGGTATTAAGGGGGTATGTGGAATTTATACACAAAGGAATTCATTTTTTTTCGGCTTTATATTATTATTAGTTTCGTATTACAGAATTTTGTTTACATCAGTGGTTGTTTTAGCGTTGTTTGCTTTTGACATTAAATACTGCCATCATCAGCAAAACCATTCCGACACCTCGAAAAAAAATTCTTGCGTTTTTCATAAACGTTGCGAACTTCAGACATATAATTTTTACTAGAATTGGTTCAAAGCATTTAAATACGTTTTTTTTTTAAACTACGGTTTTCGATGTTTTTGACATGAAATCTTGTAAACCACCGGACCGATGGAGCTCAAGTTTTGCGCATGTCTTCAGAAGATGCATGGCTATAGTCTGAACTAGAATAAATGGAAAGTAATGATTGTTGATTATTTGAACAGGTCAAATACCACAAAAGAATACATTAGAATTCTCAAAAAAATTTCAGATAAGCACCATTTTGCAAGTATTTCCAATTTGCAAAATGGTGCTTCCCTGATACTACGGAACGTTCCGCCGGAACCTTCAGAACGCGTAAAATGTCCGCCGCTTGGAAGCGTTCCACTGGGACCTGAAGGGAACCTTCCGTCATTGTCATTTTTCACAACAATTATCTCGTAAACCGTAAGAGATAGGTAAAAATGGATGTCAGTTTTTAGTTTTGAGTACCGCATATCGACGCCTGAGTGGAATAAGGTGTTCGTTTCGAATATTCTTACAGAAGGTGATGGTTCGTAGTTTGTTCAAAGAAGGTGTTCGTTCCGCATCTGCTCAAGAAAGGTGTTGGTTCGAAGTTTGTTTGAAAAAGGTGTTCGTTCCGAATTCGCTCCAAAGCGGTGTTGGTTCGAAGTTGGTTTGAAGAAGGTGTTGGTTCCCAATCTGCTTGAAAAATGTGTTGGATCCGAACTTGTTGGAAAAAGCTGTTCGTTCGCCGAACGTAACTAAAACGTAACTAAAACTTACTAAAACTAAGATAATGCAACACCACATTTTACATTTATTTTAAAATAATGCATTTATTAATGTACGAGAACTATAATTATGCTGGACGTCCTCCTTTCGCTGATATCAGGAGGTTTATTATAAATAATGTAATAATAAATTATCGCTTGCAAAACATTATTTTATTCAATATTCACCACATTACATGGCATACTAAAATTAATTCATGATATCGCTATTTCAAAATAAATATAAAAAGTGGTGTTGCATTATCTTAGTTTTATATAATTATGCAGAATAGTATGAATTGAATGAGCAAAGAAAAAAAAAAAGAAAATTTACTTTAGAAACGTTCGATCCCCTGCGTCAGTGATACCACTACAAAATTTCAAGAATGAAATACTTTGGTGAACGAACGCCTTTTTAGAACAAGTTCCGAACGAACACCTTTTTTGAGCAGATTGGGAACCAACGCCTTCTTCAAATGTACTTCGAACCAACACCTTTTTCGAGCAGATTTGGAACAAAAACCTTCTTCCAACAAACTGCGAACCAACACCTTTTTCGAGCAGTTTCAGAACGAACACCTTCTTTGAAAAAAGTACGAACCATCGTTTTCTGCTAGCAGATTCGGAACGAACACCTTATTCCACTCAGGCGTGGATAAACTACAGTATAATATGATATCCATATCATAAACCAGGGCCGAAGGAAGCCCTACGTACGGTGGGTAGTACTACTCTTTTGAAATTTCTGAAGGTGGGTAAGTACCCAGCTGAAAATTCAAACAAAAGAAAGACAATAATAACAAAGACCTTTCCCTGGAGCAACGAAATCATGACAAACAGATGGGGTCAGTTCAACTCAGCTGGACTTCATCAAAAACGATATCCCAACGTTTCGAGAACACACAGTTCTCCTAATCAGGGGAATCTGTTACAATGTTATAAAGAAAATGTTTTAAAAATATGATAATATTGATAGAATAATATGATAGAGGTATAAGATTTGAAAAACTTACGAGTTTTCATGAAAAACATGTAAATGTAATAATAAAATGACTGTCAAAGGATATCCGTAATTTAAACGTGACGTCGAAGAAGGACGCACATCCGTTGCCCAACATGGTCGACATCCTTAGCCAGCTTTGTTCGCTAATTTTATTTCGGAAATAGATCTCAATACCGCTTTCAAAAAAATTCCATTAGAGGACTCCAGACAAGAATACACGGCCTTTACTGTACTGAGTAGGGGTCTTTTTCAATATGTCAGAATGCCTTTTGGCTTGAGAGGAGCTTCTGCCACTTTTTAGAGAATTACAGATGGCGTGACCACTCCAGAATTGAGACCTAACGTGTTCTGTTATCTTGACGACATCTTGGTAGTTACAGAGACATTCAACGAACACCTTGAGTGGCTGGACAAAGTCCTGGATGCGGTGGAAGAGGCCGGACTTACAACAAATTCCGAGAAAATTGAGTTTTGATGCTCGTATATGAAATACTTAGGCTTCCTAATAAACAAGGAAGCGGATTGCGAGTAGTCCTGACACAGAACTAAGAGGGACAAGAGAGAGTCATAGCATACGCAAGCAGAACACTTACCGTAGCTGAGCGAAATTACACGGTTACCGAGTGGGAATGCTTGGCGGTAGTTTAGGTGTGCCAGTCTCTGGGGTTCCTGAACTACGACTTTCAGATTTTACACAGGAAAGGGTTGTTACACCAGATACCGGGTGCGCTTTCCAGGGTTACCGAAGAAACAAGAAATCCCTACAGCAGCAGTAGAAGATACCAACGACCCAGAAACGAGAAAGCACTGATTCCTAGTACCAAAGGCGGGTGAAGGCCGTTAGGTCGAAGCCATGGATTTTCCCCGACTGGAAGATAGAAGGGAACATAAACCAAACCTAAACACCGAAGACCTATTATCGGCCCTGGGAGCTTGAAAGACGGTGGTTCCAGAGAAACTCAGGGCAAGAGTTCTGGCACAGGGCGACAACGAGGCACAGTCAGGTCATTTGGAAGCAGACAAAACTTACCAGAGGGTGGCCCAAAGATATTACTGGCCCGGGGTGTGTGGCGATGTAGCGAGATATGTGCGGCGCTGCGATTCCTGCCAGATGTGCAAAGACGAATAGTCCTGCCCGACAGGTTTAACGGAGCAACATATAGTAGAGCAGCCATAGACTGTGCTCGTCTTGGACATAGTGGTCTCCTTGTAAGGACATTTCCAGCCCGTTGCAAATTCTTCACTAAAAGAATGTTTTAAAATCCAATTAGAGCATCGTACTCACGTGTCTCGGTGTTCACCGCCAATCGCAGTTCCCCGGATCCTCGATGGCCGCCATCTTGCTGGAAGAACGTACCGATATCTCTGCCGCCAAAACAGAAGAGAACTTTGATAATACTACAACCCTACGATTCTAAGTGGAATCCTTTTTCTTAGTTTACGTTTTCCACTCAGAATCCTTAAGTATAAATCAGAAGATGGTTTCAATTAGTGGAGGGGTTTTACCGAATCCGAGCGCCCTCTGTCATTTCCGGGACTTCCGGAGTATGGGTTTTGGAGAATATGAAATTGGACCGTCCAATGGAGGGTTCAGTCCTATCTCCTTCTCATTCCATCGTGTAAGCTTCCTTCCTCCGCTAACCCGGTGATCGGCGAGCGTCAGTCGATAGGTCAGAAAAGGAAAGACCATCGGAATACTCCTTCCCTCTCATGGACAGAATGTGTGACGATTTGCATTTGGGGTGAGGCTGGGACTGACGGATGCCGCCATCTTGTCTCCCTTCGGTGTGCGGTACTTTATCCTGCTCCCCTCCCTTGCCAATATGGCGTCATACTGGTCGGAATCCACAGACCAGAAAAGGATAGCCTGTGTCCAAGTTCTCTCCCTCTCTTTCTGGCTTATCGTGGCTCTGTCGTTTTCGGAACGTGTTATTGTTGACGTTGCTCCGCTGTCAGTTTCGCTCTCGACCGAGGTTACCAATCTCAACATAAATTGTACATAAAAAAAAACAACAAAAAGGCACGCATAAATAAATGAGACTGTGATATGCCGTAAGTGCCCTTGTGGAGAACGACCCTCGTTCCGAACTCCCGAGGGAAGAGAGAGGACGTTTATCTATCCGATGCCAGTGGGGAAGTTATGTTGATCCTTACGACAAGTGACAGGTAATATTTTTACCCTGTCACACCCTTTCCACCCAGTAAGTTAGGTTACCGCTACGGCTTGGTGTTCCAGGACCTGTTCACCAAGTGGATAGAAGTCATTCTAGTACGCGCCGCGGATGGCCCAACCATTAAAAAGAATGTTGAGGATCTGATGATATCGCGCTGGGGAACTCCTAAGGTCCTCCATACTAACAACGGTACCGATTTCGGCAACCGGCTGATGGAACAAATGTGTAGAGACATGGTAATTATACACACCACGACCCCAGTCTATCACGCCCATACAAATCCAACCGAGCGATTGAATAGAATCCTCACAACCATGGTGGTAACGGTCCTGAATAAAAATCACAGGGAGTAGGATCGACTCCTTCACGAGTTCCGCTTCGCCTTCAATACTGCTATACATGAATCCCTCACGGTTTCCCCGGTATTCCTCAAGTTTGGTAGACACTCTGCACCCTATCGGCAGTTGAGGAGAGACCTTGAAAGAAGTACCCCGAGGATTTCGCCAGAGACTGAAGGATGGTTACAGCAAGTTAGGAGATTGGACCACTTATGGGATTCCATTACTCGCAAAATGGGTAGTGCTTACGAGTCACAAGCCGTATATTATAATAAGAAAGAACGTGATGGATCCTTCCGAGTAGGAGACCTGGTCCTGAGGAGAGAGCGGATTCTTTCAAAAAAGTTTGAAAACATAGCAGCGAAACTGTTTGGCCTTTATTGCTACGGCTGCGAGGAGCCGGAATACGCGAAACCAAACTGCTCCAACCTTCGACCCCTTTACCGCTCTGGCGTGGTCCTCGCTGGCAAGTGGGTACGGGGGCCAGCACAGAAACTATTTTACTGTGGTGAGGAATTGAGAAAACAACTGGAAATGATCCATCTGAGGCCTGCAGACGAAACGGGGAACTGGCTAGAGATTACCGAGCACAAACGGTACTGGACTGGTGGTCCCCTCGCTCCTCCCATAACTGAACTTGACTACATTCACTTAAGTTTATGCTCATTTTTGTGTTCTGTATAGTTTACGAGCCGCGCAAAGATTTAAATTATTGATGTATTTGATTAAGGATTTGTGAAACTATTCACTAGACACCATTCAGATCGAGGGGTATTACTGATACTATCTATATTATTTATGTGAAACTTAAATTAATAGATTAAGATTCGTAAGTCCGACAAGCATACGACGCTCGATATTATTATTTTTATTCCCGTTAATCCACTTCATTATAACGTCGAGATTAATAAAATACATTTAATCTATGAGCGGTTTATTTAAAACTTCCCCTGACACAAATAAGTTAATTAGTAGGCCAGAAACGCAGTATGCTGAAAACGCAGTATCCCGGTCGTTGGAGCCAACCGGGGACTCGTTAAATCCAAAGGGAAAATCAACCATGCTCACATTTTTGCTTATTTTCCTTACTATGATTTATTATGATTTTGTCTAGCATTGCTTTTCTTTATTATTTCCGCTTATTTACATTGCTTCCGTTCTGCTTCACTAGCATAATCTAGCCTTAATTAAATCGTTTTTTTTAATGGTTTGCCGGAATAACCGGTCTTCGGTAGTCCCCGGTTAAGGCGGGGGTGTTGTGACGTGGTAAATCCTAAAATTCCTCGTCACATTTAAATTTCCCGCAGGCACCGGTGGACTTGGTCTATGGTTTTCCTCATCAACGCACAGAAGGGGAGCCGCACCACTCATTCTCCGAGCCCTCGCGAAATCTAATTACATTTTTTCTTATACGCATTTGTTTTTGTTTCTTCTGGTTACAAGCACCACTAATTGTAATCCTCGCGCCATCTTCAAGGGGATGGTTTGAAATTCAGATTTGAGGCAAGCACGAAAGAGATGGACGAATCTTTGAAGTCACACTAGGCTCATAGGCTGATTGGCCTGGTAACTTTTGATTCCGTCTGTCACGCCACCCAACGAGTCTTATTTTGAGATTTCCGCTTCCCGATTAGCCTTTGAGGTCTTATAATTAATAATGATGTACCTACTGTTATTTACGCATACTTAAGATCACTAACAGTGACAGATTCCTATTAACAATGCTAATGTATGGTTCCGAAATGAGCATAAAAGTTCGCACGCTGCCGATTGGCTTATTGTGTAAATGGCGCGACCTACAGGCGCTGTGATTGGTCGCGGGTTCCGTGCGAACCTGACGTTTATCTTCGAACTTGGAGTAAGGGAAGGCCTAACCACTCTCCGTCTAGGCATTAAGTAGAATGGTTGAACAGATTCGCTCCATGATAATAAAATTAAAGGAAAATATAATAAATAAAGACATATAAATACATTGAGGACTTACTAAGGAACCACTAAAGGTTTTAGAAATGGCACAGGTACTGTTTTTCTTTTATGTGGGCAAGTTAGGCTAGGATTAATACCCTTTGTGATTTATTGTTCTTTTGATTTTGGAAGAACCTTAGCCTGGCCTCGCCTCTCACTTCTGTCAGTGTTCTCAGACACTTCTTTTATTGTTTCGCTTGACGCGCAGTGCCGCCAAGACCACATGTTAGATTAATAACCGTTCTCTCCTTGATTTGTGGTGCGTTTGGTTGCAATCATTGTGTATTGATTTTCCGTTTTTCAAATTCTGGGTAATTTGAAAATAAACAATGTTACAATTTGCTTTTCAAACCCCTGGCCTCATAAATAATTTCCTTCTAACTTGTTGGCCCTTGCTTTTCCCACTTCCAAGCTCTATCATATGAAAATTAGCTGGTTCAAAAGACCCTGGAGCTACAGAGAGGTTATAAATAGGCATTTTTATATATCTTTCATGGCTGGCGCCTAAATAAATAAACTCCTGGTCTTCACAAGGTCACATCGCGATCTGATACCAAGTCGCTCACAACCTGCATCAGTGAAAAGTGAATTAAAAACAAAGTTGACATATTTTTACAAATTTTTTTCACGGAAGTGGAAATCAACGCTTCGTTTTCCAGAGACTTTTAGGCGATAAAACTCAGTGTGTTTGCAACAGGATTTTATCTTTCCAGATGGTTTTCTGCAGTAAACAGAACAAAGGTATTTTAAACAAAATTAATGAACAATTTCCTACAATTATTAACAGTATAATTATTAGGTATATTACACTTAGGGCTTTTTCACGCCCTTTCCATTGATCATAAGCATTTTTTGTAAATATGTTTGACCTTCAAAACGTAACGTCAAATATAAATCACACTTCTCTCATAGAAAAACGCTTTTTTAGACATTTTATCAGGCTTAGAAAGAAAGCTTGCGTTTTTTGTTGAATTACCTTGAAGAGTTTAAGATAGTTAAAAATAGAAGAGTGGAAAGAGTGGAAGAGTGGAAAATGAGAAGCGTTGTGAAGTAAAGTTGCAGGATTTATTAAATCATACCATCACTGGGATTCTTCCGCTAACGAAACATGAGAATATTGAAGAGTTACAAGTAGAGCAGTATACTTTGCATCTCAATTACGGTATTGATGGTAATGGTGGACATTCCCGATATAATCAAAAGTTCGAGGATGTAACAGAATTGTTACCATAACGTGGGACTCGGTACGACCCTGCACGAAAGGGTTTCCGGGCCGCACACGAGACGGAACGGAATCCCCCGAGGGGACCCGAAGTCCCGAGGAACAGCACAGCGGTTCCTCAGTCTTGGCTCGTTCGCCTACCGCAACGTCGTTTTCAGCAGTGCTAGTGTCTCGCGCTCTCGTCACGTCTCCCCGCCCAGGTTGGACTCCAGGAAGCAGGATCACCCGAACCAAGGATGTCCGTCGCTTGGCCGTCTACGCGGACTACATTGCCAGCTCTCCGCCACGGACTGGCGGTCAACCGATTGTAAGTGGCAATAAATACCCCTTTATTTAAATATCGAGCTCTTGATTGTGTTCACTCATTTGCTCTCGGTACCCTAATCCCATTTTCCCTCCCTGGTAGGCATTCCCGCAATACCTGGCACCCAACCTAAAATCCCACACTCTTCCTTTTAAACAACCATGAAACCTGCCGAGGGACGGGATGAAAATTAAATTCAAGTGAAACCTATAGGACTACTCTCAAACTTTTGAACTTTTCTTTCAATCTCTGTTGCATACTATTGAATTCACATGCCTTGCCATTCACTATTTGCTATTTTTGATTAATGTTTATTTGATTTGATTTTGATGATTTTCGGTATTGATATGCTGTTGATGATTTTGGAGTGCCTATTATGTGATATTTGAGGTGATAAGAATTAAAAATTGTGCGGTATACTCGTATATGCGAAAATTGCAGCAGATATTTGCGCATCGCAATTCAGGGTCTAAACGAGGGCCTAAACGAATAACGTAAGGAAAACCATAATCGGAAATTAAAATAGCAATTTCTCTTCATGGTATTAAAAGCAAAATTGATTTTTGTTTAAAAAGAATTAAACTGAGATCGAAATAAAAATAAAGAAAAAATTTGGAAAAATCATCGATATTTTTGAAAAATCAGAAATTTATAATTAGGAAAAGGATGAAAGCGGAACACGGAACACGTACTCTCGCGAGTCAAACGCAAGGTCACGCGTCGCATCTCCAAAACAACGTATCCTACGACGAAAATAAACATATTTGTGAACTCTCTAACCATTAAATGATTAATTAAAATTTCTTGAACGAAATTTAAATTTTAAACTAGAAACCTACATCGAACGAAAATATAGGGTGTTCTTTCCATACAAATCCTAACTCAATTTAAAAATAAATGAAATTGAGATCAGAAAAAATTAAAATCACAATGCCGAAACCTACAGTCATGGAAAACGATCATGATAACCTAGATTTGGAAGGTGCCGCTGCACTTCAAATCCAAAATATTAATTGGGATATGATTACAATGAGACCAATAATCGAAATTATGGCCCCAACTCCAGCAAAAAATATGGGCGCTATCCCTAAAATGATAAATAGATCGATAGGTCGCGGTAGGGGTTACGCGAGAAAAAACTTGGAAACCCCAACAAATAAAAATAGGTCAGAAAAAGAGAGATTGCCTTGGACAACATATACTGAACCAACTCAAAATAACCGCCACTTACTCCATGACCTTACTCAAAACCCTAACAAAACTTTCGACCTAGAAATCAATACCTTCTATTGGGATAACGAAGAGTTACCCGCAATAGGCGCGTTAGGCTCAATAAACAATCCCAGGCAAACCAACAACAACACTTTTGATTGCGATTCCTTTTTGAAAAATAATACACAATTCATTTTAGAAACAGATGAACTTTCAGAAAGTGTAGAATTCAATGAATTTTTGAAAACGAAAGAGAAAAGATTAAACCTAGTTACAGGCGAAATAAAAGCGCATCCCTTAATAGACAGTCAGTACAATTCAATTTAAAAGATAATTTACAAGAACCCCGTCAACTTTCCCACAACAATACCGAAAACTGTAGTAGAACGAGAGTCAATAATTTAAAATCACAAAACTGAGATGACAGCGAACCATTATAGGACAGAAACATTTCAAACCAAAACAGACTACGTAGACTTTCGACAACAAGTAATAGGTCAAACAGACATTATAGAATTCACACAAATAATACAGATACGGATAAAGAACCTGAAAATAATACAAATAACCAAACAATCCCAGCAACTTATTTTCCTTTCGGAATGATCCAAACACCCTTTCAAATTATGAGTAATTCGCCAATCAAATTTCGGAATAATAAAGTCGATAGTCCTACGCATTTCCTTGAAGAACTGAAAAGATTTAAAAGGGGTTATAAAATAAACGATCGGGATATCTTAGAAAATCTAGACGCACTATTAATCGAAGATGCAAAAGATTGGTGCGAAATAAACGAAAATTCCTGGAGGCATTTATCGGACTTCTACGAAGATTTTAAATAGATGAAAAATTTTCCGAAGGAATTAGACAAACAATCAAATTTTGTAATCAAAAAGGACCCAAGACATACACTCTTATCTGACTGAAATTAGGAAATTATTTACAAAATTATACCCTAGAAAGTGTCGCGAATGGGAATTACGCAGAGCCTATGAAAACCTTAGAATCGAATATAAAATGTATATAAAACGAAACGATTTTGAAACTTTCGAAGAACTAGAAGACTTAGGAAAAGAATGGGAAACTGAGCTAGCCAAATCCTAAATTCGAGAGCAAGTCTTACAAATTACTGAACCTAAAATAGAGGATAAAAATGAACAACAGTTTAATAATTGCAACGGAGATCAAAATAACCCAGAAAATATTAAAGAGGATAGAGAGGAAAATAATATCGATAAAAATAATAACAAAAGCGGATATCAAAACCAAAACTACCAGGATAAAAAACAATACAAAAATCGATTCCCATTTGCACCATTTGGATTTCCATTCCCACCTTTTCCAAATCAACATCAACAAAACTTCAGACCTAATTTCAGGCCTAGATTCCCACATGGTTTCCATCCAAACTTCCAACCTAGATTCACAAATTAGAAACCCAGATATCCCTACAACTCCTATAATCAAATGTTACCAATGCTTAACCAAATCGGATTAGGCTCAATTTAAGGTCAAAACAAACCAATGATAGAATTAGCCCACAGAAAAAGCCTAAGTTAATTCAGTAAATAATAGCACCGAACAAAATTGCCAAAAAACGAACTTCGGGAACAAGAATAAAAAACCGAGTAACAATGATAATAAAGGCTCACAAGAGAAAGCAAATTCAGACTCGGACAAAAAACAGAATAATAACACAAACAATTCAAATTGTTGTTATTGTGGTTTAACGGGGCACTTTAAAAGAGAATGTCCTTATTACATATACTACCATGGAAACTGGAGGGGCAGGTATTAGAACCAAAAATATTAAAAACTAATACCGAAACGCCAGAATATTTAAATTCGGATAAGGTTGAAACAACAGAAACGCGTTTTTCTTTAATGACAAAATTCGAAAATAATTTGCTTCGAATTTTAGGAAACACGGGTGCCACACATTCCTATGTGGGCAAAGAATTATTGGAAGAAATAAAAAATTCCAAAATTTCAATTCTCAAACCAGTTTCACGCAAACTAATGGTCGCAAACGGAGAAACCGTAGATATAATGGGACAAACGGTAATCCCAATTATAATCGGAAATAAAATTAAACACGTCATGTTCACGTTAGTCCCAAAATTAAAATCCGTAGACATTTTGGGTACAGACATGTTAAGAGCTCTACGGATGACCCTAGATTACGACTCAGAGACCTAGTGGTTACCAGGGAGTCCCGCTATCCGATAGAAGCACACCCTACATCACTCCCCACCCTAATAATCGAAAATATACCTGAAATGACAGTAAAAGTTGATAAAGAAGTTGAAAACGGAAAAATTAGGCATAAACCAGGGATCAAAGAAAAAGAAAATATAAAAATAAATATTAAACCGAAATTTGGAGGCAAAATTAATTTAAAAAGCACAAGAGAGCTTAACAAAAGTATCCCACAAGTTAGAGATAGCAGAATTCTCTCAATACCTACCAATCGCAACCAATCCCCAAAAACGCCCAAATGCCAGTAAAAACCCCTACAAAGGACATCCCAAACCTAATGAGCATCCCTACGAGCAACAAATTCCAACCCCTAGAGAGTATCCCCACCTCCGACACTAGCGACGACTCAAGCATAGAAGACTCATTCAGTTTAGATAAACCTAGAATTAGAAAAAAGGACACGAACAATAATTCCGAAAAAATGTATCTTAATAGCGAATACGAAAACAAATACAAAAATTGTGATGGTAATCTTTGGAAGAATAACAAAGTTACCAATCGGGAAAAATCGGAAACTGAATCTCAAAAAGTGAACGAGATATCAGAAAGCGATAATAGGAATCAATGGATTTATTTTAAAAATAAAGCGGTTAAACTAATAATATTACGAATACCTTAGGAAAAATCGACGAACATAATTATCGTTCGCCAGAATATTGCGAGGGTATTGTGGAGCTGAACGAAAGCCAACAATCCCTATTTGAAAAACTTTTTGAAAATAAAATAAAAATACTCCAGGGAAAAGAACATAGGGCAACCCATTTAACAAAACATAAAATTGATGTGCAGGGCCACGATCCTATAAAACAGCTATGCTACCACGTGAGCCCTAAAATCAAAGAAATAATTTATCAGACAGTCGATAAATTATTAGGACAAGACATAATCGAACCTCAAACCCTATAGTGATGATCAAAAAACCGGGTAAAGATTATAGATTCTGTTTAGACTGCAGAAAGGTTAATAATATTACTAAACAAGACCTCAACCCGATTGCACTCATGACAAAAATACTGGACACTTTAAGATCGGCAACATTTATCTCCAAAATTGATTTGAAATTAGCTTATTTACAAATTCCATTAGAAGAAAATTCAAAACCAATTACAGCATTCACAGTCCCTGAAAAAGGCATGTACCAATTTACAAGGATGCCATTCGGCTTAACCAATCCTCCACCCACTTTCCAGAGACTGATGGATAAAATCATCACTCCAGATTTAAAGCCAAACGTTTTTTGATACTTAGACGATATTGTAATAGTAACACAAAATTTTGATGATCATTTGAAATATTTAAAAATCGTATTAGACAAAATCAACGAAGCAAATTTAACAATCAGTCCGGACAAATGTGAATTCGCCTGCTGAGAAATCAGATACTTAGGTTTTAAAGTTAACGACAAAGGGCTCCAAATAGACGACGAAAAAATTCAACCAATAATAGAATTTCCTAAGCCAAAAAACATTAAACAAGTACAGCGCATAATAGGGATGGCAAGTTGGTACAGAAAATTGATTCCACATTTTGTCGAAACAATAGAACCAATAAACAGATTACTTAAAAAAGACAAATAATGGGAATGGGGATTAGAACAAGATGAGGCTTTCCGAAAAATTAAAGATCTTTTAACTTTAACACCAATTTTGACGTGCCCAGATTTCACACAACTCTTCCAACTCGAAACTGACGCGAATAATACGGGGTTAGGAGCCGTACTTACGCAAACAATTGATGGCGTAAATTACGTGATAGCATACGCGAGTGCAAGCCCAAACGGTGCAGAATCTCGGTACTCGGCATCAAAAAAAGAATGCCTAGCGGTAGTTTGGGCCATACGAAAATTTAGGCCATATTTAGAAGGATATAGCTTTAAAGTAATCACGGACCACTTAGCGTTAAAGTGGCTCCATAACCTAAAAAACCCCACTGGCCGATTAGCCTGATGGGCATTAGAATTATTGGAATATGACTGCGAAGTCATATATCGTTAAGGTAGTTCAAACCTAGTCCCTGATGCCCTCTCGAGGTCAGGGGAACCAATGAAAAATATAGCGTTCGTGTTAGCTTGTAGCGTAGAAAAACCAAAAGCGGACGTTAATGACAAAACAGACGACTCGTACTCCACAAAATTCAGACAAGTTGCAAAAAAACCCGAAGAACACGAAGAATGGCGAATCAGAGATTCGCAACTCTACTTTTACAGAACTGACCCACTAAAATCTACTTTACTACCAGACTCAAACCCCTGGAAATTAGTCGTACCCAAAAAACTTAGAGCTCAAGTTTTACGGGAAAATCACGACGAAACCCAGGCAGGACATTTAGGCTCAGAGAAAACTTACGCGAGAATTTTCGAACATTACTTCTGGCCAGGGGTATATTCAGACGTTATCAATTACGTAAAAAAACTGCCAGACTTGTCAAGGAGTAAAACCGGATAGCCAAAGTAAAACGGGATCGATGGGAAAAAGAATCGTCGAAGAACCATGGACCATGATTGCTGCAGATATAATGGGCCCATTACCGACTTCAAAAAAGACAAAGAACCAATATTTATTAGTTTCTGTGGATCTTTTCACAAAATGAGTCGAAATAACCGATTAAAAAAGCGAACGGAACAACGATCGAGTCAGAATTTCATAAATGTGTCATTTCGCGTTGGGGAACACCGCGGGTTCTTCACACCGATAATGGCACGGAATTTGCTAACAAAACTTTAAGAGACCTAACCGAAAAATTCGGCATTAGACATACGAAAACGCCAAAATATTACCCCAAAGCAAACCCAACCGAGCGATACAATAGGACGATTAAACAAATAATTAAAAGCTATTTAGAAAACGATCATTCCACCTGGGAGGAACACATAGACGATTTGCAGTTCGCAATAAATACTAGCAAAAACTCGTCGACCCAATTCACCAGAGTCCAGAAAAACTTAGATGAAGCAAACAAAAGACAGGCTAATAACTATAACTTAAGGAGAAGACCGTTAGAATTTAAAGTAGAAGATAATGTTTTAAAAAGGGTAACCAAACTGTCTAACAAAGCAGATAAAAAGGCAGGTAAGTTATACGACCAATATGAAGGTCCATTTATTATTAAAAAGAAAATCTCCCCAACAATTTACGAATTGAGAAAACCTCAAGGGAAAAAGTATTGGGGAATGGAATATAAATGATTTTAAACTAAAAAATGTAAATACAGATAATGGCACATAGGCGTGGAAAATAATAATGAGTTTAAGTAGAAATATTTAGACTTGAACAAGGGCAAAAATGGCACTGGATCAATAGCATTAGCGACACAAATGAACTCGAAAAACTATAAACAACACTCTGAACACAACTACTGTAAAACGACTCTAACAAACAATTTGAAAGATAACAGCATTTTGACTCCTATTACAAGACAGAAGTAACAGTCTTCTCTGAGAAGAAAGAAAAAGACGATAATACAAAAAGAAATATAAACCTTAGAACGGAAGTGCAAACAGGGGAACGCAGAATTAAAAATACTATAAGAGGAAACAAATTGGCTGACTTTTTGTTAATAAACTAAATTACATAGTTTCAATGGGATTTACGATTTTAATAATTATTAAATAAATAAAACAACAACAATTGAACTCAAATAAAAACAAACTCAAAGCACAATCGACTTTATAAACAAGAAATCTCCACGACAATCGACTACACGGACGGACTTTTCGTTTTTCTTTTCATATTTGTTTCAGAAAGAAGATACACATGGATGAGGATCAGAAGCGAAAAAACAACGAAAGAAGAGGAACCTAAAGCACAAAACTAGGGACAATTGTAAAGAACTATAAATTAGTTTCGCGAAGGATTGATACTCAAATTTATTTACATACCATGTAACCTTTTTGACAACGAAAAACTAATTGAATTGAGAAAAACTTTACAACCTCAGACTCCAACAGACAAATTCACTCATACTAATGAAACCGAAACATGATGATTGACAAACACATGACGGAAATTAAAGGTATATCCCGAACCCCCGCGGGGGTGGGGGGTGGATGTAACAGAATTGTTACCATAACGCGGGACTTGGTACGACCCTGCACGAAAGGGTTGCCGGGCCGCACACGAGACGGAGCGGAATCCCCTGAGGGGACCCGAAGTCCCGAGGAACAGCACAGCGGTTCCTCAGTCTTGGCTCGTTCGCCTACCGCAACGTCGTTTTTAGCAGTGCTAGTGTCTCGTGCTCTCGTCACGTCTCCCCGCCCTGGTCGGACTCCAGGAAGCAAGGTCACCCGAACCAAGGATCTCCGTCGCTTGGCCGTCTACGCGGACTACATCTCCGATTGCCAGCTCTCCGCCATGGACTGGCGGTCAACCGATTGTAAGTGACAATAAATACCCCTTTATTTAAATATCGAGCTCTTGATTGTGTTCACCCATTTTCTCTCGGTACCCCATGCACATTAATACCTTTTTTCAAATATCGACACATGACATGACGCATGACATGATACGTGATATGACATGATGTGACGCATGACATGAAACATAGCATAACAAATGACACATGACATGACAATACACATGACATGACAAATGACACATGACATGAAACATAGCATAACAAATGACACATGACATGACAATACACATGACACGACATGACATGACACGACATGACATGATATGACACATGACATGACACATACCATGACAAATGACACATGAGATGACATGGCATAACATGACACATGGCATTAGACATGACATGACATAACACATGACACATGAAATGACATTTCATGTTATGTCGTGTTATGTGTCATGTCATGTCTCGTGTCATGTCACACATGACACATGAGACATGGCATGACATAACATGTCATATGATACATGACATGACATATGACACATGACATGACATTTCATATGACACATGACATAATATGATATGACGTATGGCACATGACATGAAATGTCACATGGCTTGTGTCATGTGTCATGTCTTGTGTCCTGTCATGTGTCGTGTCATGAGTCATACCATGTGTCATGCCATGTGGCATGTCATGTCATACGTCATGACATGATATGTCATATCATGTATCATGTACATGTACCATGTCCTCGAGGGTCCGTGGTCCTCTCGCGGACTTCATTTGATCAGGATATTATAAACTACATTATACCATAGTTCCAACCAATTTGGCCGGCACCATATTTTCCATAGATGTGTGCGGGGTCCTTTCAATACCTAGGAATGTCGTTTCTGTCCTTTCTTGAATCCCTCTAGGAATGTCGTTTCTGTCCTTTCTTGAATCCCCGATCAGGCAGCGTAAATATTTACATTGCAATCCCCTTTAATGCCGATCGGAGCTGTCAAACGTAACCTGAAATAAATTCAAAACACTATTTTCGTTTAACGCATTAGAAGGCGCTTCAAAAGCATAAAATTTGCAAAATCTAGTAGGATTGTGCTTAGCAATACACCACTTTATCACGTAAGGGTGAACGTAAAATGACGAATACTATAGTTTTAAATGCCTTCAACCTCATTATTGTTCGAAAGGCAGTAAATAAGAACAGCGAAATGTGCGAATTTAAAATTAATTAAAAAATGTTCTATTTCATAGTCGATTTGGGGTGTCCAAAAGTATTCAGGAAAATATTATCGCCACTGCGTCGTAACTGTAAATTTCTTTTGAAACTTACTTTTACTCAGCCACGCCCTTTATCTGAAAATTCTCAAAACTCAAAGAACCATACTTTGATTTGTTGTTGGGTGCCAGGCGCACATGCGCCAAACTGGACACTCAAAACTTAACAAACTGGGCGTGGGTCAGATTTTCTACCCGGGCTAGCTACAAAGTTTCAATACGTGATTTGCATCTTTGTGAGAAAGGAAAGAGAAAGAATTAAGTATTGATTCGTTCACTAAATATATCACATGTTCACGGGAGACTAAAGAAAGGCCGGTAGCCTTAGATTCCTCGTGTTCCTACCCAGAAGCAAAACAAAAGCAAAAGCAGTCCAAAAATCAGAATACGAGGATCCGTTAGGATCCTAAACCTCCCAGTGACCAGAAGTAACCTTACCTCGAACTAGTTTAACTGAAGCTACTTTACACAATTTACTCGGTTGGAAAAAGTTTAAGATAGACAGAAACGCGACAGTTAGGCCTCGTTGCGTGGCTGCTGAACGACTGTATCGCTCCAAGGCTACTAAATTCATTGCAAAAGCCTAGGCAAAAATAATCCGGAGTCATCCCTGTTCTGGAGGCATGCAAGGTTTCCAGCCAGGTTCGGGACTATTGGAGACATCAAATGGAAAGGCGGGACCTAGATTCAACACGAGAATCTCAATTCTTGGGTGCTGTGGTTGCAAGCGAATCTCAGTTCTCTGCGTGCAATTAGAGTTCCAAAATCCCTCGTTGTCCCTCGGCAATTGAAGGTCGAGACAAGGTCATAAGTAAAACAAAATAACGACGACAAATTAATTCTAAATTTTCAAATTTAACGGAGGGGACCAGTTTTCGCATAATGAGAGAATAAGTAATAATTTTCAGGGTAAAAATTTTGCCTTATACAACACCCCCTTCGTGGGGAAAGGGCAACCGTGGCCGTAAAACAGCAGAGCAAACATAAGAAAATTTGAATAGGCCCAATTTTAATTTTATTTTCTGAGCCAAAATTAAAGAGGATTGAATTAACAAATCAACATTTACCTTAGGGGTGATTATGATAATTCTTATAAGTATGTTTCAACTGGTGTGAATGAGCAAAGTCAAGATCTGGATCGTTTTGGACTGGGAGAAAATTTAGAAATAAAGACAAAAGTAAAAAAAAGAACATGCGCTTTGACTCTTACAGGTTGGGGGATGGACTAAATTCTAAGTGGATGCTGATTGGACAAGGGTGGGTGTTAGCGATTCAAGATGGACGGTATTTTACAAAAATTTGGTTTTATTTAGAAGCTAAAGCCGAAAGATGTACACGAGAGCATCAGAAGATTTTCGCGGCAGGGTTAAAGGAATGGTAGAGGTTAGGGAATGGTTATAGTCGTCAGTTGGAAATCTGGTGTTGGGCCGGTATCGCATTCACGGGAAGTTACGCTAGCAAAAGAAGAACAAGTAGCAAAGTTTTTGGGGGTTATCTAAGTATAAAAAAAATGCTAATGTAAATCGCGATAGCAGAATTGCGTGGTAAATTAACGACAGAAGCAAAGTCTAGTTTTTAAAATAATGGTAGCAGAATTGATTTTAACAAGAGAAAAGCTTGAAGAATAAGAGTAACGAAATGAGGAATATTCACAGGACAAAAAAAGGTGTGGGTGAAACGGCAACGGGACTAAAGGGTTGTCTTGGTAATAGTCACAAGAGCTAGGATGGATAGTAGCGAACGGCTTGAAGGAATATTAAGTTTCGGTACTGAGGGATTTTGGGATGGGTGAGGCGGTAGAAAAAAATGGGAACTGGAGCGGGGAATCAGTGGATCAAAATTTTCGGTGTAAACGGTGTGCTGTCCAAGCCTCGGTGCATCTCCGGGGATGAGTGTGATGGCTCCTCTCTTTTTAGGTTGTCCGGGCGGTAGGCTCCCTCAGATCTCCACTGCGCATAGCAGTTGAGGCATCTCTTGATAGTGACGTCTGGTTTATCGCAATGGAAGCAGTAGGTATGTCAGGTCATATGGGGGCAGTTGCTGTGGGCATGCCTCTTCGAGCCGCAATTCCAGCAGTCTGTCGTTGATTTTTGGGAGAGCAGAGCTTCCTTTCGCCTCGCCTTGGGCTCGGACAGTCCTTCGGGATGGTCGAAAGGAGCCCATGCAGGAGGCGCTACTTCATCCGAGTAGCTGTCGAGTGTAGTGCGGTAGCCTGGATGATTACCCGTGGTCGTCCGGGGAATGGTCCACTGAAGCTTCTTTTTTTAGGCGGGGGCAGTAACAAACGTGGCCCTTCATAGGGCCGCTGGTTCCTGTTGAAGCTGTAGGGATGAGACGGCTTGTCGCATCTACGTACTCATCCGCCGCTGCTCGTGAGGCGGGGGCCAATCCGGGATGAAGTTGGAAGGCGGCGTGTATGATGGACAAGAATGGCTGCAGATGGCGCCACCCTGCAGAAAATTTGGGGTTGGTCCTCAGTCAACTCCGGAACTGAACCTCCATCTCGTCCATAGGGGTTGGTAACCGATTAGAGCCACCTTCCTCCATGTTGAAGCAGTTTGATTATCGGTACTGGGCGGCTACGGTAACGACTCTAGCTTCTACGCTAGCTTCAGTTACTTTAACGAAAGCTGCTATTTCCTAGAAAATGCAAAGAGAAAAAACGGCTATCTTAAACTAGGCTCAATATTGTTTAAAATCTTCTACATGCATCATAATCACGAGTTTATCGCTCAGAGCGCACGTATTTTAATCAAGACCAGCTTGGCGCTGATAGGCCTCCTCGAGATTGTGTACTACCCAATCTCTAGGACCTGATCTTGAATTTCAACGTTAGTAGGGTCTGGTAGGAGGGAAGCTTCATGTCCATAGAGGGAATTTACAGCTTTGGTAGGAAAAATCATTAATTGGTCAAAAATTGATCTTTTTTAGTTCAAAGATCAACAATTTGATTAAAAATTAGCCTTTTCGATTTGAAAATTGATTATTTTAGTTGAGAATTCATCACCTTCTTGGAAAATGTAACTTGTTTTTTAAATCAGTTTTTTTGGATTGAAATTTTTTTTTTACTGAAAATGTAAGTATCCCAGTTGAATATTTCATCATTTTACTTTAAAATTCATCTCCTTTGTTGAACATTTTAACTGAACATTTAACTAATCAATTTTTGGTTGGCAATTTATCTTTTTCTGTCGAAAATTCGTCCTTTTTGGTCGAAATTAATCTTCTTGGTTGAAAATTCAATTATCCTATATTTGAAAGGAGGTCTTTGCCGGTGATCGTGGACGTTACATTCGAGAGTTACTTAGTTATGAGTAGGCATAAGGCTGGCGTCTCATGTGGGCAGAAAACGTCGGCGTAAAGCAGAAGCTCGTGAGAGTGAAAAAGACAAATAGATTTGTCCGTCTTTTTCACTCTTATGAGTATCTGCTTTACGCCGGCGCTTTCTGCCCACACGCGACTGCATCTTAAGGCTTAGTTTTCATTTGAGTTTTCATTTCAATCCAGTTATATCCAGTTTTAGGCTTGGACTCGTAGATTCGAAAGGCGATATCTTTCAGATTACTTTTTTTTATGAAGCTGAGAAAAGTCTTTCCGATGACTCTTAACTATGTTTTGTAAATTTACAAAAATTAATCATTATTTAAACAATTTAGATTTAAAAATTTAGAGTTTGGCTATTTTACAACTAATAGGCTCAATTTTGTACAGAATTAGATAAGAATATCTTTCCGCTTATATGTTTCTATAATGCTCTGCAAATTTCAAAGAATTAATTATTATTTAAACAATTCTGATAAACAAATTGAGAGCTTGACCATTTTTCAACGAGTAGGCTCAATTTGTTTACGGAATCAATAAAAAATGTTTTTCAAATAACTGTTTCCTATTTATGATACTTTGGGGATTTACAGTAATTATTAATTATTTAAACATGTTTATCAACATAAGCAGAATTTAGCTATTTTTCAAGGAATAGGCACAATTTGTTTATGGAAGCAACCAACATTGTCTTTCCGATGACTCTTTACTATGTTTTGTAAATTTACAAGAATTAATAATTATTTAAACAATTTAGATTTTAAAATTTAGAGTTTGGCTATTTTACAACGAATAGGCTCAATTTTGTACAGAATTAGATAAGAATATCTTTCCGGTCATATGTTTCTATAATGCTCTGCAAATTTCAAAGAATTTATTATTATGTAAACAATTTTCATACACAAATTGAGAGTTCGACCATTTTTCAACGAGTAGGCTCAATTTGTTTACGGAAGCAAGAAAGTACGTATTTTCAATAAGACTTTCCTATAATACTTTTCACTTTTGCAATAATTATTATTTATTGAAACAGTTTTCATAAACATAATTGGAGTTTGGGTATTCTTCAAGGAATAGAAACAATTTGTTCACGGATTCAACTAACAATGTCTTTCTGATGACTCTATTCTATGTTGCTTTGTCACCTTACAAGAATTATTAATTATTTAAACAATTCACATGAAAATATTCAGAGTTTGATTATTTATCAACCAACAGGCTGCATTTTCTCAGAAAATTAATCAACTAAGAATATATTTTCGATAACTTTTTTCTGTGTTCCTTTTTAATTCGCAAGTATTATTAATTATTTGAAGAATTTTTATCAGCAAGTCGGAGGCAACTAAGAATTTTTTTGTGAAGACTAGTTCCCAACATACTTTGCAAATTTATAATAATTATTAATCATTTAAATAATCTTCATAAACATTCAGAGTTTGTCTACTTTCAAATAAGAATTTTGTACATTACTTTCCACATTCACAATAATTATTAATTATTATTTAAATATTTTTCATAAACATATTCAAAGTTTGGGTATTTTTCAAAAGGAATAGACACAATTTGTTTACGGAGTCAACTAAGATTGCCTTTCCGATGCTCTTTTCTATGTTGTTCTGTAAATTCACAAAAAAATTAAAATATTCAAACAAACATAAGAAAAATCAGAATTTGGTTATTTTACAAAGAATATTTTTTTATATTATTATTATATTATTTTTATTTTAATATTATTAATATTATTTTTCTTATTTTCAACGAATTTTTTTACAGAACTAAATAAGAATATCTTTCCGATTACTTCATTATGCTCTTCAAGTTTCCAAGATTTATTAATTATTTAAAATATTTTAATGAGCAAATTAAGAGTTTGGCAATTTGTCGAAAAAACCCTCCCGTCAAACCTCCTGCTCGACGTTACTTAAAACCGAGGTTAAAACGTTAGCGAATATACAACACTGCCATATACGTCGCAGATGGTCATCCATCTGAGTGCTAATGCACGCTGGAAATGGCTTGACATCTGGACTCTTCTCGAGTCGAGATTATTTACTGTGTATTTCTATGAAAATTTGTACGCGCCGACATTTTATAGGTTTTTTTCCAAAGTTGCATGAAAATGTTTAGAGTTGCAAAATTATTTATTCTGCATCGTGAGAGGGTATCCATGCGAAGCCGTGTACAAATAAAAATTATTAAAGTAAAAATTAATTTCATGGTATTTTATTGAACTTCATTGCCAAATAAAATAATTAAATTTAAACAAGTTGGTCGCGCGCGGAGCGCGCGTATGATGTTCTAGTTATAGTTAAAGATTGATCATTTTAGTTAAAAATCAATCTTTTTCGTTTAAAATGAAGCTATTACAGTTGAGCATTCATCATTTTACTTGAAAATTCATCAGTTTAGGGTTTTTGACAGAAAATTCAACTATCTAATGTTTTGTTAAAAATTGATCTTTTTTAGTTCAAAATTCAACTATTTGATTAAAAATTCGTATTTTTGGTATAAGAAAATTCATCTTCTTCATCCAAGATTCAATTACAAAAATTATTTTCTGACACAGTACTCAACACTGAAAGTTGTATGTATGTCAAATCTTTTCGAAATATTTTTAATCTTTGTCAAATAATTTAAATGTTTGTGCGCTCTGGAATCTATCTCAAATTTCTGTGAAATAACTGAAATCTTTGTAAAATATTGTAAATCCATCCGAAATTTGCGAAATACTTGTTGAAATTTTTGACATCTTTGGGAAATCAATTAAATTTTAGTGCACTCTTGGAAATCTATCTGAAAACTCTGCGAAATATTTGAAATGTTTGTGAAATCTTGCTTTGGAAATCTTTGCGAAATATTTGAAATGTTTAAAAAATATGTTACAATGTTTGTGAATATATTTACTTTTATTCTATTTTATTTATGTTTGAAATCTTTTAGAAATCTTTTAAATCTATCAAAATTCTTTGCGAAATATTTCAAAAATCATTGCAATCTTCTAAATCGATAACTTGTTGATTAATCATCGATCAGGTAAGTAGTTAATCTGATGTGTAATTATCTGGTTTCTCTGCATTTGCTTTTGTCTTTCCATGAAGAGAAAACAAGATAACCCGTCGATAATGGATGCACGCATGAACGCAGTAATTGTCAACTAAGTAATTAGTTATTATTGTTTATTTATGTAATAGTCAATGCCTCAAGCGCAAAATACTAAATTAATTAATGAATTATTTCTTTAGTTACTTTATGTTGCTAAATTGTATACTAATTCATTGATTTATCATCAATTAAGTAATGAATTATCTAATCCGAAGTACACTTATCTGATTTCCTTGCATTTGCTTTCGTCTTTTAATAAAAATGAAACTGAATCACCCGCCGACATTTTTCGCGCCATCATTTTGATCGGCGGCGCGCCGCCTTCTTCGCTTCTCGGCAGCGGCTGAGCGGCGCACAGTGGGCTGAATCGGGAATTTACTATTCAAAATCACCTACAACCTGCAATTCTTAACCGATGTTCATTTTTTTAGACGTAATCAGCGATAGTTGCACAAGAGCGTCCATGGATTAGATTTTTTAATTTTTCTAATTTTCTATTTTTTGTATAAATAAACAAAGAGAGAAAATGAGAAATTTTTTAATTATTATTTTTTATCTTCAAATCAATGACGTCATTAATCCCATGCTCGACGAAAATAAATGTCGCAGTATACAAAGAATATAAACAATCTACAGGATATCGAATCTAACTGTTATAAACAAATAATATATAATTATAATAATGTATAATTTGTTTATTTTATAAGCAATTTATGTAAACAAATGCATAGTTTACACGTTTTTTGCAGAAACTAATCTTTTTTCTTTCTTAGTGCTTTTAAATCATATGAGTGGTAATATTTAGTGATTAAGATTCAAATAATATCAATCGATATTATTTTTTCTTCTTATAAATAAAAATTTAATAAAAAAATGCATCGTTTGACCATTTATAGATAGAAAGTGATCGTTTTTCTTTCTACTCGTCTTTAAATTACATAAGTGGTGATATTTAGCGACAAAGAATTGTCAATCGATCATATTATTTTTTTTCTATAATCAAATTTTATAAACAAATGCACAGTTTGTGCATTTAGAGATAGAAAGTGATCGTTTTTCTTTCTAATTGTCTTCAAATTACATGAGTGTTGAGATTTAGTGACAAAGAATTGTTAATCCATATTATTTGTTTATGTCACAAAGTTGGTAAATAAATACATAGTTAAACCATTTATTAAAGTAGAGCAAGAATGAATTTGAAATGTATCCTGAAATTATTGAAATGATTGACAAGTACAACTTGGAAGCTAATTCCTCTAGAACATCACAAAACATTTCCAGTGATATCATTTGAAGGCAATAATAACAAACGACCAGTTTCTATCTCTAAATGGCCAAACTGTGCATTTGTTCATAAAATTTGATTATAACATAAACAATTAATATCGATTGACCATTCTTCATCACTAAACATCACCACTTTTGTAATTTGAAGACGATTAGTAAGAAAAACTATTACCCTCTGTCTATAAGTGATCAAACTATGCACTAATTTATGAAATTCGTTTATAAAAAAAAATAATAATAATATCGATTGACAATTCTTTGTCACTAAATATCACCACTTATGTAATTTGAAGACAAGTAGAAAGAAAAATGATCACTTTCTATCTGTTTCTTTCCAAACTGTGCATTTGTTTACATAATTTTTTAATAAAATAAACAAATTATACCATACAACAAATTTTCATGATCAAACATGATTGTGTTGATAAAATCAAGCAATTTCAACTTACAAATATACTTTGCAAGCAAAATTTGCAATATGTTGACATTTTGTTAATATGATTGTTTATAATAATTAGATTCGATATCCTGTAAATTATTTATATTTTTTCGGAACTTCGACATTCATTTTCGTCGCGGTTTTGAAGCAAGTTGGCCGGCGGCGCCGCGCTGTGGCGTACCCGTCTATAAATTAATGAATTGAATAGTCAATTAATTGATTAATCATCCTTGACTCTGTTTTTGTCTTTCGATAGAAACCAAAATAAATCACCCGCCGACAATGAATACTGTTACAATATATAAAATTGCGCAAAACATGGATCGATAAAATTTTTATTAGCTGATAAAATTTGAGAATGATATAATTTGAAAAAAAAGGATTAGGGAAAATAAGTCAATATTTTCAATATTGAAGGGAATCTTTAATAAAATGCAAAATTACCAAAACTCCCAACTGAAATTGAACGGGTTAACTGATTTTTTTTTAATCGTCTCGTCATTATGTAATCAATCTAATGCAGCATATTAAAATTCAATTTCTGAATATTTTAATAATTATCAATTTAGTTCAACCGGCTTGAATCGTGTAACGCTCTAACAATAGGAAGGTAGGATGAGTTACGACCGACCCCCTGGGTTCAAGTATTGTCGAAAAATTTCACGCTATAACATCCTCCTGTGCTCTTCAAATTCGGAGCGCCTGTTTTCGGTTCATCGTGGATACCTTCCTGGTCGCGGATTGCTCGTTTCCAGACGCATAAATAAGGCACATTTTCGATCAATTAAAAAAAAAAACAAGACCATTTTTCAAAAAAAAAAAAAAAAAAAAAAGGAGACAAGCTTGTTGTGTATTATGCCATTGAGGTTATGTGGTTGAAATATTACATCGAACAATTCACCCTTGTAGGAGAAAACATGTCAAATGTAAGACATAGGCTAAAAATCAAGCCTGAGGAAGCGCCTTAAGGGTTCACTCACGCTAAACAACCCCCTGATGTACACGAAACTATTAACAACGCTATCCACGACGCGGGCAACCATCCGGTTTTTCAACCCTCCATTCAAGTGCCTGCACCCCGAGGCTAACCATAGACTCTCCTGGTGCCTTAGCTTAAGTGCCCAAGTACCGAACAACATCGCTTGCCCGTATGTGACTTCGCCGCCCGGTACTGGGAGTATTAATCCGTAAGTTACTGAATAAACCTTATTACGGATATTTTTTACTTTTCGATGACTTCACCCGTTCTCGGCATTCCGTCTCCTTTACCCATCATTCAATTTGCGAAAACACTCACAACACAGAGCTCTCGCACTTTTCGCAACAACTGCTGTGAAACTGCCGACGACCTCCTGAAAAGGAGCCAGAACAAGATGGCAGCAGAGTACGAGAAACGACACTGAGACCAACCGCGGGGATGCATCCAGTGAGCAGGCCTGCCCAAGTAGGGGAAAACTGCTCATTTGCCAGATGGGAATTTAACACCACCACCGACCTCTACTCATTTAACTGCACGAGAGCGACCATCCCCCAAGCCTCTGGACCTGCGAAGAGGGAAGTAGTGGTGGAACTCGAACATGTGGTGAAAAAGCAGTTTTTCCCTACTTGGGCAGGCCTGCAGTAGAGGCAGTACGATGCCTTAGGGCCGGGAGAAACATCAACATATATAGGTTTCCCTCAAATCTAAAGATCTGCCTCAAGTGAATGACGTGCTTCGTGTAGACTTCTCCGGTGAGTGTGACCTCTAGACCATCAATTACGGTGTTCATGATGCGGCGAGAACTTTGGCGAATGCAAACCGTAAAACAAAACCAATGGCTTATCATAAGAACAAAAGACGCATGCATTAACTCAGTGCGAATATAGGCTGGGAAAGACAGTACGCGTCCCGCATACATTGTGTGATTAACTCCATAACATCTGGCAGGAAGCTCATTGCCAGGGTCCGACAGTTCGCGCGCGAACTGCGGATCCGTAATTACACACTCAACAAGTCGAAGCTGCCGACCATCAGGCAGCATTTTGTTGAAAGAATACGGGTACTATCTGACGCTAGGAGAAGTCTAGAGTGACGAGAGACCCTCCAGTTACTGTGGACCACCCTCTCAAACCAATGGAGGTTGATGCATTTTGGAAAGAAATCTACAAAGTCCAGCATCCACTGAATAAAGACACAGAGAACATAAACAGCTTCAAGGAGCTATGCAGTGAACTCATAACACCTGAGAAGGAATACCCACCTGTTACCACCAAAGAGGTTAAAATAGTATATTGAGCAACGAGTGTTGACATGGGATGGGTTTGTTGGCTGGTGGGGGGGGGGGGGGGGCGACAGAAGATAAGCATCTATTGATGTATAGGTTATATAGTTATTAAAAATAATAGAGACTCGGGGTTCCCCGAGGTTCTACTGATTCTTGTTAATACCAAGAGATGGCGGCAGCAAACAAACCCTGGCGGACCGAACGAACGGAGCGGATACGCTACAGCGTATCCTTATAGTATCCACATCGTATCCTCTCCGTATCATGCAAGAAAAACTGATTAAAAAAGGAAGATGAACATTTCACTTATTGAAATTCGGATTCTACGTTAAATTTTGCGTTAAAAGGTCACGGAGTAATCGCAATAGTTTTTCTTGCAACATTAAAAACTTTAAAAAAATATAATACTTATCGATAACGTGGACTGAAGGCGACTTCAAACGCATCGTCGACGGATAAAGCCTATGAACTGCTACTGAATGACGATGCGTTTGAAATTACCTTCAGCGCACGTCATCGATGAGTATTATATTTATTAAAAGTTTGTAATGTTGCAAGAAAAACTATTGCGATTACTCTGTGAGCCCTTAACTCAAAATTTCACGTAGAATCCGAATTTGAACAAGTGAAATGTTAATCTTTCTTTTTTAATGAGTTTTTCTTGCATGATACGGAGAGGATACGATGTGGATACTATAAGGATACGCTATAGCGTATCCGCTCCGTTCGCTCGGTTCGCCAGGGAAGACCCCAACTTTGGCATGTAGATTGTAGAGGTACTGCGTTTGCGCTAGCTATGCGTAAGATCAACACGGCGCAGCTTGTTATTTTCATGGTAACGAGGTGTCGCATAGTCTTCCTCTTTAGCGTCCTAGCGCAAGCGCAGTACGTCTACATGGCAAAGTTGGGATCACTGGCAGCGTCGATTGGCGTGAAGAAATATATTTTTGGCGTGGCAATATATCAAGGATATCTATGAAACCAACTTCTAACACACAGCAATAATGATTTCGTGCGAAATTATGATTTTGCAAGTATAAAAAAAGTATTTTTGATTGCCATATTGGATCAGCCACTTTGAAATTTCGAATTTTGACCACGAATTCATATTCAGCGACCCAAATAACCCCCTAGTACCAATTTTCATCCAAAGCCGCCAACTCATTGGATTTTTAAAATTTTTCGGTCGCCATATTGGGTCAGTATTTTCGAAATTTCAAATTTCGAATTCGCATTAAGCGACCCAAATAACCCCTAAATACCATTTTTCAATTAAATCCGTCAATTCATCGGGAACTTTCCGGAACTTAAAAGCATATTTTTGGGTACAAATTATTATATTATTAATTATGAAAGTTAGGCTTTTCATCTATATAAGAAGCAAGTATGGTTCTAAAGTTTTAACCACTAAAAAATAATTTTAATTATGTAACCTCCAAAAGTGTTTCATAATACGTACACCTTTCTTAACACGGTTCGCGTATTTATGGAACGGAGAAACATGGGTGTTTATATCGGCGGAAACGTTTTCAATGCTTGCTCCCATTTATGGAACAGAGATACGTTTGCAATAAAATTTGTTTTTTATTATATTAATATAGCTTCTTTATGATATTATTATATAATACTTAAAATTCAACTAAAATAATTTAATTTTGAACCAAAAAGAACAGATTTTCAACAAAATAGTTGAATTTTCAACCAAAGTGATCAACTTTCAAATAAAATTTTGAATCTTCAACTCGAATAATTGAATTTCAAACCAAACAAATAAATTTTCAACTAAGGTGATGAATTTTTAACTTAAATGGTGGAATTTTCAACCAAAAAGGTGAATATCCAACCATGAAGATTAATTTTCTACAAAAAAATACGAATTTTCAACACAATATATGAATTTGCAACCAAGTTGTTGAATTTGCAACTGAAAATGATAAATTTTTAACTAATAGTTGAATTTTACAACCAAAAAAATAGAGAAGAATTTTCAACAAAAAATAGAATAGTTAAACGTTAAGTTAAACAAAGTAATTTTTAACAACAAAAAACGGATTTTGAATCAAACAGTTCACCTTTCAACCAATGTGCTGAACTTTCAACTAAAATGATGAATCTTAAACTGGAATAGTTGAATTTTATACCAAAAAGGTACCAAAAATGTTCACCAAATATTTCAATTTTTGAATAAAATAGATCAATTATCAATCAAACTAAATTGCAACAACAACAAAAAACAAATTTTCAACAAAATAGTTGAATTTTTAACCGGAATAATTCAATTTTCAGTTAGAAAAATTGATTTTCTACAAGGTCGATACATTTTTAATCAGACCCAGATAGCAAAATGCCCGCCGGCTGCAAGCGATCTGCCGGCCCGCGTTCCGATCGATCGGACCGACGTGCCGGCAGATATGCACCTTAATGTGCACATCATTGATGTCTATATGCCAGCCCGACAGGCGGGAGCGACGCAGTCTGGCGAACTGCATGACCGACGGTCCGTTAAAATGCAGGATGAGTGTGCGTGTAGATTAAAATTAAAAAAATCTTTTGTTATGTAAATAAAATAAAAATTTCTTCCTCGAAATAGCACGAAAGGTAATGACGAAATTCTGCGTATAATAAGTCCGAGTTGAAAGAAAAATTAAAAATGTTATTCTTATAAAAAGATATATCTTTTTATAATATTGACATTTTTCTTTCAAGTTTGACTTTATTATACGCAGAATTTCATTACCTTTCGTGCTATTTGGAGGAAGAAATTTTATTTTATTAACATTATTGATGAGTCTCCAGAAAGTTTTGCACGGCAAAGTAATTATTATCGAAGGCGTTTGAAATACATTAATTGAATAAAAAGAGAGGTTATGTCGGCCTCGGTACTTTATAATATTCCCGAACTATAATTTTTCAAGGTTGCATATATTTACCCACTTTTTATTCCACGCACAGCAAGCAAAGCAAACCAAAAACAGCAATCCGCCTTTTTGCGCTAAATGGAAAAGTCGATCCTTTTATTTATCCGGAACGATTCACGTCTCGCTAAATCCGAGGGAAAAATCACGGGTGAACGCCACACGAGGTGATAAACACGGCAAGAACAGCTGATCCAAAACGCGCATGCGCGTTTTCGATCTTAATCTACTCGCACTATAAACCTGCAGCGGTCGTGCAAGTCGCAAGCCTGTCGTTCCTCGCCGTTTGCACGACCGACGGGCGTCTAATGTGCCGGACCGTTATCCGCCCTTCGGTCGCATTCCGACTCTGCCTGTCTGACGCGTGCATTGAGTAGGCACGCTGGTCTCCAACCCGTCGGGCCGATCACGTGCCGGCACGTATTGTTATCTGGGGAGATGAATTTTCAATTAAAATTATGAATCTTCAACGAAAAGAATTAATTTTCAACAAGAAAACGATGAAATTTAATTGAAATTTCAACCAAAAAAGGTTTTAATTTCAAATAAAAAACAGTCAAATTCAAGCAAAAATACCAATTTTCAAGAATAGTTGAGTTTTCAATTGAAAAATACTTTTCAGTCAACAGAGAAAACAAATTTAAAACAAACTGTTGAATTTTCAAGGAAAAATATGAATTTTCAACCAAGAAGATTAATTTTCTACCAAAAAGGACGAATATTCAATGAAACACATGAAGTTATTTTTAAGTACAATAAAAGAAAAAAAAGGGTACTTAGCCTAATATTTTATTTACACTTCACTTTGACCAAGTTTCTTAAGTTTTAACTTCATCCTTGCTTTCATGGTTTTTTCTTCTTTTTCATTCACCTAAATAAAAATTTATTTCCTATGACAAACAAATTTCAGCAAAAATAAAATATAATTCACTCCGTTTACGAAAACTACCATTTATAGGTTAGGTTTGTCAATTTTAACGAAAACTTGTATTCAATTTATTTATCCATCTATGAACGATTGAAATAAAAGTTTATTGTACTATTTAGTTTGATTTAATATAGAAAATAGTACAAAATAGGCCATATTAATACAAAAAACACACATTTCTTTGCTGTTCCATAATAGGGACATGCATTATGGAACACCGGTACAAGAGTCCAAAACTTGTTTCATAATAGGTACATAAAGGTCGTTCCGCTTTTTCATAAACATAATAATTTTGCTTAGACTAAATGAAACTTTCAGTAGGCGTTTCGCATTCAAAAAAGATCAGCGCATTCATTGATATAAACATTCTGAAAATATATTCTACTATCGTTCAAAAATTAATGAAAATCTCAAAACCCCCTCCAAATTTGTCTCATGATAGGTACCTTTACCTTATGCACGTCATCCGCAGTTTAACCCTACCTATAGTCCATGACGTGTATACACCTAATCTGCAGTGGAGGGGTTAATCGACAGGTGCGTCTGCAAAGATTAAGCATTCTACCAGGGCCACCTGTCCATGGCCTGGATCGACTACCAGAAAACTTTCGATTCAACCTACCATAGACTTATCATCTATCTTTTAAAAAGTTTACAGTGTTATCCGCACATATTCAGGTTTGTCAAGTGATTAGGAAATTTGAAATTCGCGGGGGTTTCTCGGTCAAAATTTTTCCCCGACGAATTTTTAGATGTCTTCTTGTGATTTTTCAAAGTCAACATATACATAGAAATAGGAATTTTAACATAATATACTGGGCGCGCGGCTCGCAAGTTTAAGCGCGCCTGGGGCCCGCACCTGCTGAAATTGACGCATCGTGCTCGATTATTATACATCCCCAACTTTTATGAATAGGTCTTTTAAAATTCTAGGTCAAACGATCAAAAACTAAAATTTAGTAATTGTGACTTCTTTGTTGTTGAAGCTCCTTCGGCTTTAACGAACACATTCTCATGACGAGTCTCGTGAGAAAAAAAGGTTAAAGGCAAGCTTTTAGATCTAATTTGGAAACAATTTTGTTATCAAACATTTTACTGTACCTTCTGTCTTGTCAAAAAATTGAATTTGGTTATTTGTAATGTCATTTTTCACGAGTAAACAAAAACCACGCTTCTTATCAAAAAATTATTAATAACAAATTTGTAGCTCTTTTTTGGGAAAACAACTTTCGTCTATTTATTTTTTTTCGCGGCTTGTGTCGTTTGTCGTGAGGATAAATTGTTCGAATTTCTGCCCTTCTTAAAATGACAGATAGGATCCGATAGAGACGGATAGGATTCGGAATTTCTTCGCATCTATCCGGATTTTTATACGGTATTTGTGTCTGGTTTTAAACCTAGTTCTATGCGGAACTTGGTCGGTGTATACAACTTTTTCTATCTGGTTTTTTATCCGGTTGTATATGAAATATTTCCGGTGTCCAGTAAAGCCCTATACGATTTTCATCGAATTCTATCTGGATACATAGACGGTTTTTGTGTCCGACTTTTAATACGGTTCTATACGGAACATAGTCGGTGTATACCATTTTTTTATCTGGTTTTTTATCCGTTATATGCGAAATATTTTCGGTGTCCAGTAAAACCCTATACGGTTTTCATCTGATTCTATCCTATTACTTATACGGTATTTGTGTCTGGTTTTTTATCCGGCTGTCTGCGGAATATTTACGCGGTCCATATTGCCTATCTATTACAGCAGCTCTAAACAGATAAATAAATTTGCAAAAAAAACTGTTTCATATATAATAACTGCCCTTAATTTATTTTTGAAATTACGCAATTGCACGCTCGGTCAGTTACAAACATAATCACAAGAACAACGCTATAAAAAATAGCACCTGCTGGGGATACGAACCCTACCTAAACAACCTAAATCTAAACCGCAGGCTCTAGCTAATTACGCTAATGTATCGCTTGGATTTTTTCGACAAAATCTCAGCCAAGCTTTTTCACTGAAAAGCCAGGGCAAATGAAGGAATATTTATTCGTTTTACACAATTTATATGAATAGGTGGATTTAAAAATGCGTAATAATAATATTTAAATTGAATTAATTTAAATTTCAACACTTATATGTTTAATTTAAATATTCATTTGATTTGTGAATTCTGTTAAAATTGTAAGGCTCCAAAATTTAAAGAATTTATTACTTTCAGATGTATTATAAGTAAAAATATTTTAATTTTAGTACAATTTTCCAGCATACAAAAATAATCTAATGATTATAGTTATACTAATCTTATGTAGTAAAAATTTAAAAGTAATAAGAACAAAAGCAGCTACTACAAATAATTTATTGGAACATTTCAGTTAAAAAATTGTTCCAGATAAAAAATACTTAAACCTGAAACTAATATTCTAAATTTAAATTTGAACTTGAACATCAGATCGAGGCTAACTGAAATTAGAAGTCCTTAAAATGAAAATTTTTAAATAATAAAGCTTTTATAAAATTTTACTAGGAGTTAGTAATTATTTATACATTTTTATTAAATATAAGAATGCACATTATATAATATAATAAATAAGTACAATAAATTATAAACATAGGTAAGTGAAGCAAACGGTGTTTTTTTCAAATATTTTTGATGTGTAAACATCTTAGACCTCGATATGGGTAGTCGCGCCTGATTCGAATGAAACCACGACTGCATAGTGTAATGCTACATGTAACGCAGGCTTGTCACGCACACGTTGTGTCTTATGGCACAGACCGGAGGCTCGCTTTTCTTCACCCACAGACAGGAGCCCTTCAGTCTCTCTTTGCCCATCTCTCTCTCTCTCTCTCCTTTTCCATCTCTCTCTCTCTCTCTCCTTCTCCACCCCTTCTCTCTCACGCATTTTGAATTCATATTAAATTCTGTAGAGTTCAATTTAGTGTACGATAAAATATACCGGAAAAGAAAATTGAAATCCGGCATATTTTGCCGGACTAGAATACTTGATCTTATATTATCTTAAAATCGTGGAAAATTATTGTTTTCTGGATATAAGTGATAGAATTTAATTATCTTCTTCAGGAAATATAATTAGCCTAATTCTAAATGTAGATGCGTAATATAAATGCACACAATGTATTCTTTCAGAGAACTCATATCGGTCCGCACCGGTATTTTATAAACAAAGCTTGACTAAGCAGGCAAAGGAGAAAATGCGTTTTAGGAAAGGGGCCGTACGTAAATTACGTAACGGATAATCGCCCCGCTCCCCCCCCCCCCCCCCTCCCCATGTAACGAACCGTAACAAAATTTTTCTACCCCCCTATTGCTGTACGTAATTTATGGTTTCCAGAAATAATAAGATATGGGACTTGAAACTAGTGGAAATTAGTTGTATTTAAGATAATGCGTGCTGTGCAGGGAGAAAACTTCATTTTCAAAATTCTATGATTTTTCTTCGACCAATTTTTTTTCTTTAACCATTAACATTCAAATCCCATTAACATGCATATACAAATCAAAAATTTTGAAATTTATTTCTTTTAAACAAAAAAAGTGACTTTTCTACGATAAGAGATGACTTCTTAAGAAAATACTTAATTTTTCTACAAAATAATTCAATTCTCTACAAAACAATTGACTTTTCAAAGAAATAGTTCAATTTTCAACCTTAAAAGAAAATTCGTAACAAAAAGTTTAATAGTTGATAGTTCAACCTAGAAGGATGAAATGTAATTGAAAAAAAATTAATTTCAAAATCAAAAAGACGAATGTTCAACAAATAAAAAGATTTCTCAGTGATGAAAGAAAAAAAAGTTCACCTGAATTGTTGATCCTGAAAACCAAAAGACGAATTTTCTGTACAAACATTGAATTTTCAACAAGTAAAATAGGAATTTTCAGAAAAAAATTAATTTTCAACAAAATAGTTAAATTTTTAACCAAAGAGGTAAAGCTTCATTAAAAACAAATTCAAAAGAATAGTTCAACTTTTACCCACGCAGTTAAATTTTCAATTATAATAAATCAGTTCTCAACTAAATAGTCAAACTTTAACAAAAAAGAGACGAATTTTCAAATAAAAATATGAATCTTCAACGAAATAATTATTTTTTAACAAAGTGGTTCAAAAAAAATTTTCAAACAAAAAACTGTTTAAATAAGAAGTGAATTTTCTACGAAGGTATTTGAATTTTCAACCCAAAAAGACGATTTTTCGATAATAGCAGTTAAATTTTCATACAAAAAGGATGCCTTTTTAAAACAATTATTTAATTTTTAATCAAACAGTTGCATTTTCATCGAAGAAAGATCAATTTTCTACTAAAGCAGATGAATTTTTAAATCAGAAAGACAAATATTCAAAAATATAGTTGAATTTTCAACGAAAAAATATTTAAATTAATTTTTCTACACAAAATGTGAATTTTTCTCAAAAGATAAATTTTCTACGAAATAGTTGAATTTTCAACCAAACAGTTGCATTCTTATCAAAAAAAGATTAATTTTCTGCTCAGATAGATGAATTTTTTAATAAAAAATATACATTTTCCAAAAAATAGTTGGATTTTTATCCAAAAAACATTTAAATTTATTTTTCAACACCAAAATATGAATTTCTGTCAAAAAGTAAATTTTCTACGAAATAGTGGAATTTTCAAGCAAAAAGATTAATTGATGAATAAAACTGTTGCATTTTCAAACAAATAATAAAATTTACAACTAAAAAGACTATTTTCAGGAAGAAGCAACGGCAAAAAAAGAAATATAAATACAAAGCAAATAAATTACTAAGAAGAATGTTATATCAGGATTACCGCAAAACTTAATTTGAAAAATTCTCTAATTTTTCCCTAACCACTTTTTCATTTTCCCTGACCATTAATATTCAAAAACCAGAATATTACATTTGTAACATTTTGAACCTAGAATCTTTTATAAGCGGAATAAAATAATTTTAAATAAAAGTTGAAAATTTT
>CAKNXH010058863.1:47248-59326 GCA_932178445.1 Andricus quercusramuli
AATAATTATATAAATTAAGCGACAAATTTTATTAGTTAAAATGTTATTTTAGATTTTCCGTTTTTCAAAAAAGTTATTTTTTTCATTTTGAATATATTCTTACAACGAAAATGGATTTTTCCAAAGTTTTCCAAAAATTTGATTTCTTTTACTGTCAATGTTATTTTCACGAATAAAATAAAAACTACGCGTCCTATCGAAACATGATGGATAACAAATTTGTACCTCTTCTTTGAATGAACAAATGTTGTCTCCGTCATGTTTTTCGTAGCTTGTGTTATTCGTCTAAAAATTTATTTTTTCTATTTTCAATGCTGTTTTTTATGAATAAAACAAAAACTATGCATCATATCAAAAAGTGAATAATAACAAATTTGTAGATCTTTTTTAGGTGCATAATTTTGGTCCAGTCATCTTTTGTCGTATCTTGCATAGTTTCACAGCAAAATGGAATTTTTGATTTCTCATTATTTTGTTGTGCGATCAGAATTTAAATTTTTTATTTTTTGAAAAATTCAAAAAGTTATTATGAAAATATTGTAAGGTGTTCAAAAATCAACGTTTTTCTTCTCTTGACTTTTTTCATAACGTGCGTTTTTCGGCTTAAAATGTTCATTTTCGTTTGTTTTTTGGAATTTTGAAAATGCTATAACTCTGGTAATTTTTTTTTTATCTGAAAAAGTCATTAGGATATTTTTTTCCTCTTTTTGCTTACTACTAACAACCGTCCATAGAATTTCCAAATCTTCAAAAAAAGTGTTCTCAAAAATTTTCAAAATGTGCTCACTTTTTGAAATTTCATCCGAAATAGCTGGTTAACGAACTTGTTCTTTCTTTTTAGGCCCTAAAAAAGTGTGCCAAAGCACAACCCAATCTGATTATTTTTTCGAAAGTTATCGTGCCTACAGACAGACAGACAGACTGACAGACACCTTGGTAAAAACCTTTTTTTCTGGCTCAGGGGGTTTCAAAACGTGGAGATTTGATGAAAACCGACCAAGTCAAATTTTACATAAAACCAATACCTTCTCATTAGAATGAGAATGTAATAAATACTTAATTTATATTTACAGTTTATCAACTTAACATTTTTCTTGTTTTCTTTTTTTTTTGTCGAAGTTAACCCGTACCACCGAGCCTCTGAAATTAACATGGGGTTTTAAAAGGGAAAAGCTTGATTTAGAAAAAAATGAGGAAAAGAGCTACTTGTTATAAAATTTTTGTGAATTGTTATTATGCTTAGAAAGTGACCCCAAAAAATGCAAAATAGCAGTTCTCTATTAAATTCATACTAAAACCGGTGTCCTTCGGATTTTCTTTACAAGAATTATTTTTAATTAATAAGGGACGAGTTTCCAAGTATTTTGTAAATAAGTTTTTATTATTCAAACAATAATTATTTGTTCATTCAAATCCGGAAAAATATGCCGGATATGTCAATAGAGAGAAAATCTACAGTTTATTATTATTAAAGTAGGGTTATTGTTACATTGTTAGATTAGGATTATTATCCTATTGGAAAATAACTGTCCAGAACCTTTTGCACGACATTATATACAAGAGAAAATAAATTTTTATACTCCCACATCTGCGTGCGTTATTATTTGCTTTATGTACGATTTCAATTTCAGTCAACGTTTACCGACGATGTTTACACATAAATCTGTCTTGGGTCATAGTTTAGGACGCACGCGATTTATTTTTTTTTAATTTTGTTTCTGGAACAATATTTGAAGGGTTGCAGTATACAGAATTAAATAAGAAAAAAAAATCGAAATTTCTTAGGAGAGCGAAATAACATTCTGTAAAATCGAAGTCACCGTTTAAAGTTAAAAATAAAAGTTTACTACAAAGCTGAAGTGTTTCTGAATTGAGACCAAAAAATTATAATTTAAAAAATTTTCCAGTTCCGAGAAATAAAATGTAGAAGTTTACAATCTCAAACTGACAAGAACCTCAAATTGAAACAGGTTCGGTTGATGATCACGACAAAAAGTGCAATTTTCAGTTTAAACAAAAAATGAAAATTTGCTCCCCAGATATTGAGTTGCTAAATTGGGAGAAAATGAGTTTTGCTTAGGAAAAGTTAACCAATTCCGAGTAAATCATTCAAGAATTTGGCGGTTCTAATTTCATAGGTTTTGAAAATCGCTTTTAGATAGCGACTAAAAATGTATTAAAATTGTTTTTTAAATAATAAAAAATTGCTCTCGAAATATGGGGAGACTGAATAAAAATAAACAAGTTTTCATAGAAAAAACCTATTCTGTTCTGGGAAAATAAAGATTTAATATGGCGGTATCGCACTGTAACTGTTGTAAAAGTAATAAAAGTGGCTTTTGGTAGAAAATGAAGATTTAACATTTTATGTTTGAATTTGATTATGGTATTTTGGTGCGAATAACGTGGCAAATAGTTTCATTTAAGAGTTTTTTCTTCGAGAAAAAGTATATTATTATTTTACAGTGATTCAAAACTTTGAGAAAGAGGAATATGGTCACAAAAAAAGTTTTAAAAAAGATAAGACGTTAGGCATGTAAAAAAAAAGACAACAGACATGAGAATAGATAGTCAGGTATCTGGTTACGATTTACCAACTCTTTTTCTAAAATAAAAATGAGATTTCGTACAAATCCTTTAACAGCATGTACTTGATTTTGTTATACGCGGCGTGCATAGAGCGAGACTCTTTCATTGGTAGATATGACGTGACGTCAGCAAAGCGGCCGGGCGAGTCAGCGTTGCCGTCGGTCGAGAAAAAAGGTCAGGAGCTTTTTATCAGAAGACTTGACAAAAAATCAGGAGATTTATAAGCTCCAACGCGGGCACATTGCACCACTGATATATATAATACACTGGATGCAGGATTCAATGGAACGATCTGTGCCTACTTGAAGGCCTCGGAGCCGCCATTTATCAGGGTTGTTTTGATTCGGGATCATTCGGGACAAATCGGGATATGCGGGATATTCAAATTTAATTTGGAATAGAACTCAGAAATAGTAATAAAATCATGTAAAACTCAATAAAAAGTAATTACATATTTAAAAATAATCGAACAGTACAAAAAAAAGAAAGTCGATGGTATTTTAAATTGGCGGAATACACATTCATAGGTTATGTCACTAGTGACAAAGTTGTGTCAAAGGTGCTAATGTTATCATGAGGATGGTGAGATTTTCAGTTATATTTTTATATTCAGCACTCTGGAATTTTAATGATTCGAGGCTTATATTATTTTCAATAATTCCATTTCAATTTGTTTATTTTTCAATACTTCATTTTAACTTTCTTATGTTAAATTTATTATAACAGATATAGCGAACCTCAAAGCGTGTACAGACAAAAAAACACTAATTTGTTTATTAAAGTTACAATTAGCCAGTAATAATCTTAAAATTGTAAATTAAACTTACCGAAACAGTTTCAATATGTACCTCTCGGACATCAACATTCAACACGCGGATTGCGGTCTACGGCCTTATCCATAACCTTAAAACGCTTGTATAAAGTGCAAGGACATCAACCCTAATCAGAATTTAACATGCTTGCTTAGGGCGCTTTCACACGATTGCAGATCAGCAGATTGCATGCAGAAGGTTCATAAGAGTGAAAGAGACAGGCTGTTCTCCATCTCTTTTACTCTTGTGGACTTTCTGCATGCATTCTGCTGATCTGCAATCGTGTGAAAGCGCCCTTACAAGCCACAAGTAAATATAAAGGCCGTTTCATAATTCGCTTGCCATCAGGGGCAGGCAGCCTGAAAAAGTCGGCAAGAGTGAAAGAGATAGCGAACGATCAGAATGGTCCGTCTCTTTCACTCTTATGGATATTCTGAAGGATGGCTGCCTGGCACTGCCGACAAGCAGAGGTATGAAAAGGCCTTATTGTAGAATATGAACATCGCCACAGTACTGAACAATAAATCAGGAGATTTCAAGGAAAATCAGTATATCAGTAGCCAGCCTCAAAAGTCAGTAGATCTCCCGATAAATCAGTAGCAATGGCAACACTGGGGCGAGTAGAGGCGAGAGTCGCGAGTAGAGCGCCCTCGAAACTCGACGAGCGCATCTCCCTCCAACGATTTTCTACCCTCTCCGCTCCACTCCCACGCAACGCCCACGTAGCCTCCCCGTTAAAAGGGCGCGCACGGGCCTAGAACGGCAGAAGCATTGTTGAAACCAACTCATGGTCTAGCCAAAGAACGTCCAATTTTCGTCCAAATCGCGCATACCAGCTCCGCGGCCATGCTGGTTCCATTCATCTCAGCCGCTAGCTGTACATTTATTCAATATGGCAACGAAGCTGGTAGCCTTGCTAATTGGCTGCAATTTTTTTTTACTTGCGCGTGGCTAGACCATGAGTGGGTTGGATCATGGGCAGAAGTGTTTGGGAGCTGGTAGCCAGAGCCCTCACAAACCCTAAGCCAGCCATAGGTACCTACAGCTGGAAGCCTGCCCTAGGTCTTCACGAGCAAGCTATTGCCTTGACCAACCAAGTACATACGCAATCAGCAGATCTCTATCTCTCTTTCTCTTACGACCGCCAAAAACCCTCAAGCTGGAAGCCAGCCAGAGGTCAATTGACGTTGCATCTCATTCACCCTCCTGTGAGGACGAACTCTATAATTAAGAACTCCGACTTTCTCTGTAAAATCATAGTCAAATAAAGATCAAGAAGAAAAATCAAACAAAAAATAATTTTTTCTAGTTACTTCAACGCCGTCCGCCCCCCCCGCCTTTACACCGCTAACGGGTTACCTGGCATACAAGCCTGCCCGTTTCCGCTGAGACAGCTGGCACGCCAGCCATTTCAGCCGACACACTGACTAACTTTATCCATTTCCCACATACTTATGAATTGAATCTCCGCTAATCAAATTCCTTACAGAAGAAAATCGAAATCGAAAACACCCGCCCAACTCGCTGTCTGTTTCTATCTTAGGAGATAGGTATATCAATCCCTCTTTCCACCTCCCTTGAATTTATCCTCTCACTCCCTCCTCTTGTAGTCTCTAGATCACTCTTCCAACCTGCTGTTTCTTTCTATCTTACGAGATAGACACATCACTCCCCCTTTCCACCTCCCTCTACATTTATCCTCTCACTCCCTCCTCTGGTACTCTCCAGATTACTCTCCTATCCGCTATCTCTCTCCCTCCTACGATCAGACCCACCTTTCACCTACCTTGAAGTCCACCCACCATACATCCCTCCTTTACAAAGATGGCAACCTTTCCTCTCACTCCCTCCTATGATTCCCCTACCTCTCCTGTCTCTTAATATCTGATGAGATAATTCCTTCTCACTCTCTCTTAGAAGGGAAACATCCATTATCCCGACATTTATCCTTCTTACTACACCCAAAAAATCTCAAACAAAAGTAAGGAGCATATCAATCGGCGGCCCAAGGGCCCTGTCACGCGGTTGCAGATCCGCAAGTTGCGGACTTGCGCAAGTCAGGGCCCTTTCACACGATTACAGATCCGCAAGTTGCGGACTTGCGCAAGTCATGAGTATAGTGAAAATAGAGATTTTTCCGTCAGCGGAAAAATCTCCGGATGGCGGTAATTTGAATGCTCGATTTTTTTTTAATAGAAAATTTAATGTTTTTCAAATTATAGGCAAGTTTATTGAGCTAAAACTAATTATAGACGAATGAAGACGATGAACTAAATACATTTTTCAATGTTTTGACGAAAAGAAACGAGCACACGCCAAATCAGCTGATTTCTCTCAAAGTTATGTATGCATGAGTTTCGGGTGTTTCCTGTTTTGTCTCGGTTCTCAAACAAACTAATATTTTCGTGCACATAAGGTAACTGTTTTTGACAGTTGTTAACATAATAAATTATCATGAACAAGCATGTTGACTATTATTGTACAGAAGCAACTATAGAGGTTATGTTTGGGGTTATGCCGGCTACGCTTTCGTAAAGACGTGCCGTAAGTCTTATAAAGGCTGTTGTTTGCAAGAGCATAATGTTTTTATGTTAACAAATACTAACTACACTTACCTACTTAGTACTTACTTACTTGCAAAAAAAAATTATTTTGTTGAAAGAGCGATACAAATCAGGGAACATCCGAAACGTATGTACACAGAACTTGGAGAAAAATCATATGATTTGGCATGGGCTTGTGTCTTTTCATCAAAACAATAAAAAATGTATTTAATTCATCGTCGTTATTCCTCCATAATTATTTTTAGCTCAATACACTTGCCTATAATTTGAAAAACATCAACGTTTTTATTTAAAAAAAATCGAGCATTCAAATTACCGCCATTCAGACATTTTTCCGCTGACGGAAAAATCTCTATTTTCACAACTCATGACTTGCGCAAGTCCGCAACTTGCGGATCTGCAATCGTGTGAAAGGGCCCTCATGAGTTGTGAAAATAGAGATTTTTCCGTCAGCGGAAAAATCTCTGAATGGCGGTAATTTGAATCCTTGATTATTTTTAAATAGAAACTTTTATGTTTTCTAAATTATAGGCAAGTGTATTGAGCTAAAAATAACTATGGAGGAATAACGGCAATGAATTAAATACATTTTCAAGTGTTTTGATGAAGAGAAACAAGCCCATGCCAAATCATATGATTTCTCTCCAAGTTCTGTGTACATACGTTTCGGATGTTCCCTGATTTGTATCGCTCTTTCAACAAAATAATATTTCTTCGCACAGAAGGTAAGTGTAATTAGTATTTGTTAACATAAAAATATTATGCTTTTACAAACAACAGCCTTTATAAGACTTACGGTACGTCTTTACGAAAGCGTATAGCCGGCATAACTCCGAACATAACCTCTATAGTTGCTTCTGTACAATAATAATCAACATGCTTGTTCATGATAATTTATTATGTCAACAACTGTCAAAACCACTTACCTTATGTGCACAAAAAATATTAGTTTGTTTGAGAAGCGAGACAAAACAGGAAACACCCGAAACTCATGCATACACAACTTTGACAGAAATCAGCTGATTCGGCATGTGCTCGTTTCTTTTCGTCGAAACACTGAAAAATGTATTTAATTCATCGTCTTCATTCGTCCATAATTATTTTTAGCTCAATAAACTTGCCTATAATTTGAAAAACATTAAATTTTCTATTAAAAAAAATCGAGCATTCAAATTACCGCCATTCGGAGCTTTTCCGCTGACGGAAAAATCTTCATTTTCACTATACTCATGACTTGCGCAAGTCCGCTACTTGCGGATCTGTAATCGTGTGAAAGGGCCCCATTTCGTGGGGCTTGAAAAGCAATTTTCCTGTGATTGATACATCGACATATAGAACTGGACCGATAACCCTGTGGGAAGCACTGAAATTTGCTTTAGAGAGAGAGAGAGAGAGAGAGAGAAAACATTTGAGGGGTGAAACTGTCTCTTTCTCGATAAAGCTAATTGGTCGAGAGTATTTTCAATGGGTGGACCTTGACGAAGCACAGGACCGTGCTTTTTATCGCGAATGCCCCACTTAATGTTTTGTTTATAATATGCCTGTCAACAGTCAAACTTTCGAGCAAGGAGTTAAAATGTCAACCTAAAAAGTTGAGTTTTCGAAGAAAAATGTAATAGTTGATATTTCAAAAATTACCAGTTCAACCAACAAAACGGATTTTCATCAAAATACTTTAATCATTAACTAAAACTATTTTAAACCAAAGAATGAAATTATTAACCAAAAAGATGAATTCTAAACCAAAAATTTAACAGCAGACTTTTTAATCACAAATAAGGAACTTTCAACAAAAAATAGTCGGATTTTCTTATTGGGCTCTATTAGTTTAGTCCGCCTTCAAGTGAACAAACGGGAGAAGATGGAAATAATTAGATACGATTTGGATGCTTGAGAAATAAAGTTCATTTTCCATTGCACACGTTGTTATTCCAGACTACTCATAAGTTTATTCTTTGAAAAATTGGATACCATTTTTCAAATTTGTAACACTTTACACTATTATTGATCTCCTGAGTCCAGATCCTATACTTCATTTAATGCCTTAAATACTTTAATAATAATGTTTTTATATAAACTTGTTCCTTACAAAAGGATTATTTTCAGTCAAATGACAAGAAGAATTTAAGGTTACCAAGTTCTTTTAATAAGCCAATTTAAACATGATATTTTTCTTGAATGTTTTTAAAATTTTAATTTATTATAACTACATATTTATAATCTATTTTTTATAATTGTTAACAAACATATTAACTATCATGAATATTTAGGCAATGCCCGGGGCATCCGTTTTACTTGACACAGTCCTGAAATGGAAAAAGGCAGATCTAGGCCTCACATGTTTTTTCTCTCTCTGAAGCCAATTTCAGTGCTTCCCACAGGGTTTTCGGTCCATTTCTATATGTCGATGGATTGATATCACAAAGTCACGACCCTGGCAGAGCTCTCCTAACCGACATGTAGCCGAAAAATAATGCCACTTCCGGGAATGGCTATAAACACCCGGTGGCGCTGAACACACTACGCAGAAAATGAGAAAAACCTTCCTTACGCCAGGCCAGGGATGTGCAGTTACGCGTAACTGGAAGTTTATTAGGTATAATACCTAAAGGAGGTATTTTACGCAAAATACCTCGAGTATGTAAAATACTTGTAGAAAACCTCTGATTGGTCATCTAATTGAAATTTTAAATTTCCCGCCAGAGGTGGCGCCCTCATATAGAGGACAAGATGTAATTTACATAATGTAGAAAACTGATGACATAAAATACCAGGTAAATTACCGTAGAGCACAAAGTTAATTACCACGAGTATTTTACTTACCCATCTCTGCGCCAGGCGGCGTAGAAACACATACAAATACACACACACTAAAAACACAGAACTTCATACAAACTACACACACACACACACCCGCGTTTCTTATAGCAACTATCTAACAAGCTACTACTAGTGATGATATCCAACCACACTCAGTATCTTCCTCAGAAGAGGAAGAAATCACGATGGAAACACTCGCGATAGAAACCGTGACGGATGACGCTGGACAAGTGCACCCGACCACACAAGCCTGCACACATAACTATACTAAAATTCACACACACACACACACACACACCAAGCAGCACACATTCACACACCAAGCAGCACACATTCAAACAAACAACTCTCTAGGCTGGGGCAACGGCTCAACCTTGTCTCCTGCCAGTATACATGCTGCAGGGATGTGCAGTTACGCGTAACTGGAGGATTTTGAAGTAAAATACCTAAGTGAAGTATTTTACGTAGAAAACAGGTAAAATACCTAGTAAATTACGTGCCAAGATGGCGGACCTGTAGAACTGTGCATAACCTCACTTTTTATAATTTCTGGTATTGGCATTCGTAAGGGCTTAAGAGTTTTTTTTATCAATGCCTATATTTTTAATTGAAAAATAATAAACTCAACCAGGAATGTGCAGTTACGCGTAACTGGAAGTTTTTTACGTATAATACCTAAAGGAGGTATTTTGCGTAAAATACCTGGAATATGTAAAATACATGTAGAAAACCTCTGATTGGCTGTCTGATTCGAGGTTTCAATTTCCCGCCTCAGAGGTGGCGCCCTCATATATAGAACAAGACGTAATTTACATCATGTAGAAAACTGATGACGTAAAATACCAGGTAAATTACCGTAGAAAACCAAGTAAATTACCACGAGTATTTTACTTACCCATCACTGACATGCTGGGACAATGGCCCAACCTTGTCTCTCGCCAGCAAAATCACAAATCGCGACCCCTTTCGGCCGAAAGGAGCAGCGATCAGCTACTCTTGCAGGGATGGGCACCTCTGATCCTGAAGAGCCACAACCACGCACTTCACGCAGATCGGCTATTTCCATCTCATGAAATTGCAGCTAGTGATGGTGGACAACCACGCTGAGCACCATCCTCCGAAGAGGAAGCAGAAGGAACAAAATGAAGAAAACACCCCGGATGAGGCGTCCAATCAGCGAGAAAGTAACGCCAGGGGGCGCTACTCACTACGTAATACGAAGCCGCACAACTACCGAGATGCGCAGTTGTACACACCTCAGCGGAGGCGTGATTGGCTTAAGGTCCCGGAATTAGGTTAAGATTTTGTAATGAAGTTAAGATCATTTTAAGCTAGTTTTCTTTGGCCAGATTTTGTTTATAATCGTTAAACTGATTATAGATCAATTTTATTTTTAATTTAGTTTTAAATTTCAGAGTATGACCGTATGTTAATATTTTAGAGTATATTAATATCTTATAGTTAGGCATGTAAATGTACATATATATATAAATATATATATATATATTTTAAGACGATGTAGAATAAGCATTTCTTTTTATTATTTTTCGGTTGTCAACGAATAAATAAACGTCTATCCGGGAGGGGTAGGTTTGTTATACGTGGCTCGCATAGAGCGAGACTCTTTCATTGGTAGATTTAAAAACACTCTCGCAGACGACGTAATAGCTAGTAATTAAGCCTGCGAGTAAGAAAGAGAGAAATAGGTACTCCATGAAAAACGTCAGCAGTGACGTCAGCAAGGCGGTAGGGCGAGTAGAGCACGAAGGAATAATAAGGAGACCGAACTGTCGTGGGAAACTTTTTCGAATCTGTTAGGAGCAAAGGCACCGTAAGTGCCAGGCCTGTAAGTCGTAATCATTCTCTTGTGAGTGCGCAAGCGCACCGTGTCCTCTTCTCACGCACAGGAAAAAAGCGGGTGAGACAACTTTTTAAACTGAACAGAATAAAGTATGTTTAGAAGGTTAGGAGAGTTTGTTTTCTTTCTGCAACCGGCAATTTTTTTCGTGCTGTGAAAAGAATTATATGCATGCAAAAGTTACTTATATACGTTTATAAAAAGAGTTTTTTAAGCTTACAAAAGGAGTTCGTCATAAAAGTGGTAAGTATATAATTAGATTACGAAGTTGGTATTTTGATCGCTAAAATAAGAAAGAGTAACCTAAAGAGAGTAACCTCCGAAAAACATATAAACTTTACGTTAATTCCATAATTTCTTTGTCGCGTTTTAGTTTCAAAAGGTACTTACTTATGTTTTTTCTTTCCAAAAATGGTTCACTCTTCTTTCACAAATATTAAAAATATTATTTCTGCATTTATTTCGTATAATTCGTATGATGATCAACAAACGAGCTTAACCTCTCTAACATACTCCATTTTCAGAAGCTCTCTCATTCGCACTTTCACGTACGTGTGAAGAGGACAAGCAAGGACACGGTGCGCTTGCGCACTACTTAAAGGGTGATCACTACTTACAGGCCTGGCACTTACGGTGCCGTTGCTCCTAACAAATCGCGTGTACGGAGATCGGTCTCCTTATTATTCCTTCGTGGAGTAGAGGCAACAATCGCGAGTAGAGCGCCCTCGAAACTCGACGCGCGCATCTTCCTCCAACGAAATTCTATCCTCTCTGCTCGAATCCCACGCAGCCTCCGCGTTGAAAGGGCGCGCACGGGCCCATGAACACAAGCGTCTACAGGCACCGTTTCTGCTAGCTTTCTGACTCCGACGCATGCGCAATGAATACTATCACTTGCTTCTTCCAATCTCCCAGCGTAACAGTGATGTGAAATCAAAAAACGAGGTTCAAAATAACTTGTAAAAGGCAATTATTAACCGATTTTTGATGTTTGTTTTTAGAAATATTCAGCAATCAATTTTGAAAAGATGCTTGTGGGCTGATTTTGAAATTTTCTTTTCTTTTTAACTTTTATGTTAATGCAAAGAGTAAAAAGTCGTTTTTTTTGTTTATCTTCGTCAAAAAATTTATTCTATGATCAGCATCGCTAGACTTCATTGCTTTTATCGGAAAAATAATACTTGGATATGAGAATTTCTCATCCGATATTTTTAAATTAATTGGATAAACAAATTATATGAACAAATGCCCAGTGTGGACATTGAAACGCAGACAGAAATCGTTCTTTCTCTTAATTTTCCTGAAATCATGTCGTCTGTGATATTTAATAATGGAAAATTATCCTGCGATATTTTTAAATAAATTTCATAAACAAATTATATGAACACATGCCCAGTGTGGACATTTAAAGGCAGAAAGAAATCGTTCTTTCTCT
>CAKNXH010058863.1:72413-95353 GCA_932178445.1 Andricus quercusramuli
CTTATTTTTCTACCGTCTACTTGTCATTTATTTCACTGATTCAAATAATGCTTCATTTACTCAAATTATGGGTAGAGATTTAATTTGGCAAATAAATAAAGTATTTCGTTCGACCAAAATTGTTCTCATTAAAGTAAATTAATATTTATTTGGAACTATTTTTTTGAATTGTTTAGATTCAGTATATATAATTATTATTTCGGTATTTTTTATTAGTCCCAAAGAAGATGATTTGAAAGATTTAATCTATTAATTAACATTTTTCAATTAGTTTAAAGATATTTGGTAAAACCCTTGTAAGAAATTCAACTTGGTATATGTATAGTGGAATAAGTATGCCAAATTTTATCAATTTATCTTTTATTTTTCATCTATTTGTGTATATGGTATTTATTTTTTGGGTATTTTTGGTTAGCAGCAATAATTTATTAATTGATGATTAATTAATTATGTTAGTAAAAATAATTATAATTAAAATATTTATATTCGATAATTTGAAATCAAATAAATATAAATGTTGAGAATTTAAGAGTTATGGAAAATTAAATAATTCGTGAATTTTAATTTTCCACATTTTTTCACTTCTTACTCATTATTTTTTATCTGTTTCGTTAGTCCCATTTCTTTTTCAGCTCTGCCACCTTGGGAATAGTTCATAGCATTGGGTTGAAGTTTCAGACGTTTAGTCTGATGAACTTTTTTTTACATTTATTGTATTAAAAATTTGGAAAAAGTTCCCAAAACCATTTTTTTTTATTTATTTACTAGCAGAAATTTACCTAGCGTTGCCCGGGATTTTAAAAGATTTCTAGTCACTTTCAGGATTTTTAAGGTATTTTAAGAGATTTTAAAGGATTTCACCAGATTTTAAGTGACTTGATGGAATTCTATTTTAAGTCATTTTAAGAGATTTACAGAAAATTAAAATGATTTGAACCATTTTATGGGATTTTACTTGATTTTAAAGATTTTAAAGGGATTGCAAAAGAGTTTCAAGATTTTCAAGAGATTTCATTATATTTCGAGAGATTTGAAAACATTCTAAGGGATTTTAAGAGATTTCAAAATATGTTCAAGAGATTTTTAAAAATTGTAATATTCCTTTGTAAATTTCTTAAAATTGTTTAAAATATATTAAAATCCCTTGGAGTTTATTAAAATCTTTTGAAATATTTTTAAATCTCTCCCAATTCCTGCAAATTTGTTAAAATCACTTAAAATATCTTAAATCTTGTGAAATTTCTGAAAAAACCTCTTTTTCAACTCTTTTAAAATTCTTTTTAAATCCCTAAAATCAATTAGCATCCCTTGCGAATTCTTTTAAATCCTTTAAAGTCTTTTTATCCCTTGAAATTTCTTAAAAACACTATAAATCTCTCGAAATCCTTTAATAATTTTTGAAATCTCATTAAATCTCTTGAAATTCCTTAAAATTACTTCAAGATCATTTGCAATCCTTTAAAGTGTCTTTAAATTCCTTTAAATTCTATGAAATCTCTTAAAATTCCAGGTGACGCTGGGTACATTTCAGCTAGTGAATAAATAAAAAATGTTGATTTAAAAACTTTAGAACCTTATTTTTGTTTTTTCTTTTATTTCAATAAGTTAAAAAAAAATCATCAGGTTAGACGTCTGAAACTTCAACCCAATGCCATGGAAACAATGAAAAGTTGAAGAGGGCAGCACCTCAACGTAGGCTAGAAAGTAGTGACATATATATATTCGGCGTCCCCACTCCTGACCCTTGCCGCATCTAGGTACTAATATCTTTGTTCTTACTACACCCAACAAATCCCAAACAAAAGTAAGGAGCATATCAATTTTTTAATAATGTTCAAAGCAAAAAAGCTCATTTTTGCCAAAAATGTGGGCTATCTAGCTTTATACGGCAACCCTTTATTTAAAAAACGTATAAACTATATCTTACAACAAAAAAACATATTGTCATATTTGAATTTTGTGTTTTGTTTTTCATAAACCCCCAATGTTTTTTTTAATCTCTATAGCTTTTGACTTAATTGAGATATTCATCGTTTTATTTTAATTTTAAGAGCGCTTATTATCTTCTTTTGTAATCCACAAAAAAAATATTAAAAGGGTGTACTCGAGAATGGCGCGAACTCGCGAACTGATGGCGGTGATGCAGCGCTACTGCGCTTGCCCTGATATTGGTGGCAGCTTTCTGGTTCTGAATCGCAGAAGGCTCATAGACTCAAAGTTATTGGCCAATAACAGCGTTTCTAAGCGCGTCATATATTTGATATTGCACGACGCATCTTATTTTGACTCAAAACGTAATAAGATAAGTACGTGCTAGATGAACTTCCTGTAGAAGTAATTTTTGAAGATGAATTTGAAGACGTGAGAAGTACTGAAATTTCGGCAGAAGAACAAAATAGTAATGAAAAAATGTCAAAAGATAAAAGTGTTCAGGTCACGACCGGTGACTTCCAACCAACACTTTGTTCATTCATCAAAAGTGAGAACGCTTTGGTGACCATGTGTAATATAAAAAGTTTTAAAATTTTAGATAAGTTGACACAATTAATCGATAGAATTTATATTAAAAAAAAAACTTTATTAAGTACTCGTGAAAGTATTATCCTAACTACTGCGAAGTTGAAGTTGGATATATCTTTTAGTGCACTTGCAGTTTTGTTTAATAAAGTTTCTGATGTCACGATTCGAAATGTCTTCCACGAAACAGTAAAAAAATTGTCCACAATTTTACAATCAGTTGTACGACGGGTTCCAAAAGAAGAAATAGAGAGAAATATGCCAAAATGCTTTGAAAAATTTACTTCAACAACAAGTGTTCTCGACTGTACAGAAATAAAAACTCAAAAACCTAAGTGTTTAAAATGTAGGCTGAAATTTTATTCTCACTATAAGGGAGATTTGACAGTAAAATTCATGACTGAAGTAACACCAGCAGGTTTAATTGTTTGCATAAGTGAATCTTTTGGAGGACGTGCATCTGATAAATGTATTTTCAACCATTCTAATATTCTACAAAATTTGAAGAGCACGCGAGATTCAATAATGGTCGACAAAGGCTTTCTGGTTGATGAAGAATGCATGCAAAAAAACATTAAGCTGATTAGACCACCCTTTCTAAGAAAAAAGAAACAATTTTCAGAGAAGGAAGCCATTGAGAATCGAGACATTGCATGTGCTCGAGTACATATCGAAAGAATGAACCAGCGAATAAAACAGTTCGAAATTTTAAATCATAAATTTCCGTTCCATCTTATCAACTATATCGACGACATATTTCTTGTCTGCTGTGGACTTGCGAATCTAGGCACTCCTATTCTCGCAGACGACAAGTTTTGAGTTGTGTGTGAAAAAAACTGTCGTATAATACATTAAGCAACTGTGTACATTTTTTACTGTCGAATCTTGTGTCTCTGAAAATAAATTTTATTATATTCTTATATATTCTCTTTCTATTTTATTATATTCTTACTAAATTGAAAAATTTGTATTTTCAGGGAGTATTTACAAAAATGTATCCGGTAAGGAGGAATTACACTCAAATTATTTACTTTCAAATAATTTTTCTTTATTAATCAGAATTCATCACAGTAAAATTCATAACATTTTAAGTAAATAACTCAAGAAAAACTTGCTCTTAATTATAAATGTACTAATACTGTTGCATATTGTTATAATATCTATCCTCTACAACCTAAAAGTCTCTTGATAATAATCATATTTGGTGTAGCTTTTTTTAAAATTAATTCGCCTTAAGAGTAGCTAAATAATTGCACTGACTTACGCTTCAGTCCGGTGTCTGTTTTTTTCTTATTTATAACAGTAGTAATAGTTTTGCATATTCTTATGAAATCTATCCGCTAGAATCTACAAGTCTTTTGATAATAATCATATTTGGTGTAGCTTTTTGTCAAAATACTTCGCCCTAAGAGTAGCTAACAAATTACACTCACGCTTCAGTCTGGTTTCTACTTTTTCTTATTTATAACAGTAGCACACTTATAAAATCTATCCTTTCGAACTCACAAGACTCTTGAAAATACACAGATTTGGTGTAACATTTTTTCAAAATACCTTGTCTTAAGAGTAGCTAACAAATCACAAGCATATTCTTTATCAAAAGTAACATTTATAATAACAATACTATCTGAAATACTGGAGTAGATCAGAAAATCGCAACATTTAAAGTTTAACAACGCCATTCCGAACTGAATTTGTGCATAATATGCGTGTTTTTTTTTTAAACAATTTGCCCTTTTCCACACGTAAAAACTTACATTTTTTAAGTAGTGCTTCTGGCTCAGTGCTTTGTAGGTCGTAAGGGCACTTGATCTCCAATAACTTGACAGGTTTGCTATTTCTTACCACAACTCCATCCGGTGAATATCCTAACCAAGGTTCCGAAGTGCAAACGATCAGTCCCCATTCTTCAACATGTTCATTTTCTTCATCAGAATATTTTTCTCGTGCAATATTTTCATATTTGACGCCATGGGAGGTGTATTTACTTTTAAATTCTTTACTCCAAAAATACTTGCAGGCTTTCTCTGGCCAGTTATCCTTGGAATACGTGTAAATACTGTAACATCTGTAAATGAAATAGAAGTATGCTTTAAAGTGATGTGTGGCATAACATTTACATGTTGTTGATATTTTTTTCTTATGTACTATACCTGCTTCCGGTAATCCTGTATTTTCTTTCTTGCTTCCATTTTGCTTTCGACGCTTGTGTACACAAACAAGTTTCTAGTGCATCTGCACATGTAATAACATTATCGAACGTTGTCTTACAGCAACCACTCAAAACAATGGATTTTTCATTTAGTGAAAAAACAACCTCTGACTCAGATGCATTGTTGACGATACGAGATACAAAATTTGTACCCTGCAAGGTATTTAACTTGCCAATCACATTGTCAGTCTCACGTGAAATATTGATAGGTTGCAGTAAGTTTCCAATTTCTCGAAAGGGTGCTCGAGCCATATTGATCTTACGGTTTCTGTAAAAATATATAGATATATATTATGTAAGAATGCTTCCCAGATAACAAAATGCTTGCAAAATGATGGCGTAATCGCACGCATATATGCGGATCGATCCGCACATATGCGTGCGAATACGCACGCATATGTGTCATCAATTGAGGTTCATATCGCACGCATGTTATGATTATCAAGACGTGCGTGCGATATCGCATGCACATTGTGATTTTTCATTAGAAATAATAAAATCATGAATAATAATAAATAATAATAAGAGAATAATAAAATATTCATATAAATATAAAATTATTTATATTTATATAAATATTTTATTATTAAGTAAGAAAAGAAGATTAAATAATTTTTTTTTAAATTTTAATCAGAGAACTAATAACAAAAAGTGATTGCATTTTCGAAAAGTTGGTCGATCATTCTTTAAACAAGATTTTTCAATAAATACAGTATTTATAAACAAATTTTTTTGTAAAATATGTTTTGGAAAGTTTGAACCAAGACAAGTCGACTTTTTGCCGCTTACACTATTTTTTTGTAGAATTTATCGTTCTCAAATTATTATAGTGCTATGAACAATTATATTTGCATTAAAATTGACATATTTCCAAAGAGATATCTCAGCACTTATCTGACTTAAAATATTCGAAAAAAGGCAAATTGATTTTCAAGACACGTACTGAAAAAGAAAAAAAAATTCCGATCGAAATAAAGCTTTTGTTCATGAACAAGTTTAAACCCCGGTATTTTTAACAACAATATATAAATATTGCACGAATAGTTGTTAAAAACCTTTTTCTTAAATTTGTAGATTAACAAGTTTTATTTCGATCGAATTTTTTTTTCTTTCTGGGTATGTGTTTTGAAAATCAATTTGCCTTTTTTCAATTTTTTTACTGATATATCTATCTGCAAATATGTAAGTTTTAGTACAAACAGAATTATTTATAACGCTAAAACTTGAGAATGGTTAATTGTACAAAATAAGTGTAAACGGAAAAAAGTCTTGCCTTGGTAAAAGCTTTCCAAAACGTATTTGTAAGTTTTTTCTTCTTAATAAATGCTGTATTTGTTTTAAAAAACTTATTCAAACAATGAACGACCAACAAACATAGAATGCTAATTAAAAGGCGAACTCCCTTCTTGTAATGCAGCTTAGATTGTCAACATGTCAGCTGGTGTTGTGCACGGGTGGGGGAAACGTTCAACTTCGTTGGTCAAACAGCCTCCGATCTGCCACCATTTGACTACCTATTCATTTTGTTGAGCGCGCGCTACATTCAAATTCGTAAACGCACTTAGTAATATATCCTTATCACAAAAGATAATAATTCTAATAATATACAAATCTTCTTTATACTTATGTATGTATTACATAATATAATATTATGATATAATAATTACTCATTATTACATAATAATAGAAGTTCAGATTCCATTTAATTAATACTTTTGAGCTTTCATGTGCCCATATGAAAGTTCTCAAGAAGGGTCTTGTAGCCTATTAATAGGTTCATTAAGTATTATTAAAATATTGAAAAAACTATTTTCTGAATTGAAACAAAATTTTTTGAAGAAACAGTTATTTGTGAAACAAGTGCGTATTACACGCTATTTTTTGCAACGCCCGTCCGAAAAAGTTGTTAGGAGGTGGTAACGAAAAATACTAATTTTATATTGCATAGAGTGGAGCAAACACATTTTTTTGGAAAAAAAATGAAAAAAAATTTGTTGACAAAAAATTTTCTTTTAAATTTTTTTGAAGAAAAATGTTCTGAGAAAAAATTTTGTGCAAAAAAAATGTTTGAAACAAAATTTTTTTGAAAATAAATTTTTGAAAAAAAAATCTTGTGAAAAAAATGTTTGAAAAAAAATTTTGTGAAGAAAATTTTTTGAAACACAAATTTTGAAAAAAAATGTGAAAAAAAATTTGTGAAAAAAAAATTTGTTGGAAAAAAAATTATTTAAAAAAAATGTTGGCTCTTTTGCCAGGGGGGGGGGGGGCTACGAAACCCTGAACAGTCAATAATATATACTATTAATATTGTTTTCTGTATGATGCCTTCACACGTGCGTTCTATTTTGCACGCATTTCGTGAAGGCATATATGATAGCGAAATGCGTGTCATAACGCTCGCAGCTACGTGACTATCATCCCGTGATGGCGAAATGAACCCTCTCACGCACGCACAGCATGATAATCACACAATGCGGGTGATGTGAGACGCACGATTGTTATCTGGGTTATAACTTCTGACATTAATTAAATGAGTGGAAGTACCCAGGAAACAAGAAACGACTGAACACGTTATAATCGTATTTCAGGTCGTATGAAATGTGTATCTTTAACTTCAATGGCAGATTGCTGACGATAGACTAGAAGTGCCAATGAATCAGAGAAGTGGTTATTTTACGATTCACCAAAAATATTTCGTTTTGAAAATTACGGACCAGAAAGAAGAAAAATTAATTTGAAAATTTTTTAAAAATCTTTGGTTGAAAATTGAACTACTTGCTTGAAGGTTAAACCATTCTACCACAAAATTATTTTTTCCTACAAAATTATCTTCTTGGTTGAGAATTCAAGTATTTGATTCAATTTTAAACCCTCTTGTTGAAACATTTTTTCAAGCTGCAGCATTTTTGTTAAAAATTCATCTGTCTGATTGCAAAATATTCTTTCTTCTTGTTGAAAGCTAATTCTTTGAACTCCAAATTTAATTATTACAGTCAAAGATTCATCATTTTATTCGAAAATTCACCTCTTTTAGTTGAAAATTTGACTACAATTAAAATTTGCTTTTTTTCAGTTGAAAATTAGCCTTTTTATAAGAAACCTAATCTGTTTTGGATTGAAATTGCCTTTTTTTGTAAAAAAATGCAACTGTTTTGTCGAAAATTAATTTTTAGGATAAAAAATCATATTTTCGAGTTTACACTTTAACTTCTTTACAGCAAATTCATCATTTACAAAAATGCATTTCTTTGCTTGGAAGTTTCACTACTTTGTTGGCAGCTGTCTTGTCTCGTTGGAATGTAATTTTTTTACTGAAAATTAAACTTTTTCATTTTTGATGGAAAACATAAATACATATATATTTATTTATTGAGAAAATATTTTTTTCAGTTAAAAATTCAACTATTTTTTTTTTAATTCTTATTTTTTGTAGAAAATTAATCTTTTCAGTTGGTACTTCATTCTTTTGTTTTTAAAATTTATCTTTTTTAATACAAATTTCATGTTTTTTTGGTTTGAATATCAACTATTTACATTGTTTGTTAAAATTCATCCCTTGAGGTTGATAATTGATTCATATTTTTGGTTTAAATATGAACCGTTACGAATTTTTTTGTTAAAAATTCATCTTTTTAGATTGAAAACTCCGTATTATCACAATTTTTTATTTCAGATAACTTAAGCTTAAAATGCGTCTGAACCGTACACATTTCAGAAAGAAATATTTCACAGTTGGATGAATTTATTTTTAAAGAATATATTTTTAGAGATTCCTGTGATTTGAAAATACATGAAAATTAAATTCATCGTCTTTGGATGAAATTTAAATTTCAATCGTTTCTTTTTTCCTGGGTAAAGAAGTACATAACCAACAAAATTGGAATTTCGCAGTGGAGCAAAAAAAGCATTATGTAAACTTTCAATCACTATTTCAATATAAAACAAAAGTCTACTCTTAAGATGCAGTGTTGCTGAATTGATGCCAAAAAAAATGTAATTGAAAATAGTTATCCAGCATCGAGAAAATTGATGTGGAAGTTGGTTATCTCAAATTGGCACTAACCTTAAATTCGAGCGGGTTCGGCTGTACATTACGATAAAAAAGTATTCAAGTATACATGAATATACATACTGGTGTTTAGCGACTGCAGTCTCATTGTCACATAGTATTAGTTCTTTTCTGGCCATCATCTGTACATCATTTGGAAGGACTGGCAACCTATCTTGTTGAACACAACAAAATGTTTTTATCGGCAATGCTTCAAATTGTTCAAGAACTGGCTGCTTATGTCTATTCCAGTAACATTTTCGATCCGTTGAAGATACTAATTCCAATATAGTTAAATCCTTTCTACAAAAAACATTGAATATTTACTTAAATAATTTAATTATTCTAACAATTTTGAAAGAAGAAAATACTTACCGATTACAGTACAATAATACGGCGACTATATGTTTACAAGTGTGACTAGCTCCAGCCTTGCACGTACAATTCATATATTCCACACGCACAGTTTTATTGCAATTCTTATCGACACTATTAATTATTAACTTTCCTGTTATTTCGTGTGGTTCTGAAGTTAAAGCACTGGTTTGAAGGCACAATGAATATATTTCAACTTTTTCATCATTTTTTGTGGTAGACCCGCACATTACAATCATGCCTGAATTAAGAATATTTTGGCCCTCGATCATATTTCGGGATGCAGGTGTAGCTTTTGCGTAACTACACAAACTATTTAAGTCCAAGAATACCATTTTCTACACTTAAACACACTTTTCAATCAAATTATTGCCACTATTCCATGTCATCCACATACATATTCGTACGTCTCCGGCGGCCATGTTTATATGCTACCGCAGCGCCCCTTTTGGCGCGGTGGATGTTTTCATTCCCAATAGGAATGATGTGATCTAGTAATCACAACTAAAAAGGTTAGAAAGGGTACCTGTACTCGAGCAATAGTCACTAGTACCATAATAATCTATAATGTAATACAGCACTTTTCAGAACAATTATTTCTCCATTTTTCTCCGTGTAATGTAAGTTCCGACATATTTCCAGATAGGGCCACATAAGATTCCACCGGGCAAATAATTCAATTTTCTATTTCGGACATTCACTTTGAAGCCCTATAGGCCCAGATAGACATTCGTTTCCGGATTTGAACAAAAACAGTCTTCTGATAAGTTCCGACATAGTTCCTGATAGGGCCGCATAAGATTCCGTCGGGCAAATAATTCAGTTGTAGACTTAAACGAAAACAGTTTTCTAATGTAAGTTCCGAAATAGTTTCAGATAGGGCCGCATAAGATTCCGTCGGGCAAATAATTCCATTTTCTGTTTCCGTTGTTCGCTTCAAAGCCGGATAGATCCAGATAGAAAACGGCTGTTGGACCTAGATGAAAAAAGTTTTCTAACTTAAGTTCCGACAGAGTTCCGGATAGGGCCAGATGACATGCTATTTTTCATATGTCACCCGGATTAAAATCCGGATAGAGTCGCTAGTTTTCCGTTTAAGATTTTACGAACCGAAAGAGATCCAGATAGAGACGGAAGAAAATCCGACGTGGACTATCGGCACCTTTATCCGGTTTTGTATCTGACTGTCGGATCCTATCCGTCATTTTAATCAGGGTGAATACTACGAATAGCCCCACATTGAATTTTTAAATCTCGAAGAAAATGGTCTCGAAAATTTCGGGAATTCTCTAACTTTTTGGATTTTTATCCAAATTAGCTGGTAAACGAACTTGTCCTTTTCTTTTAGGTCTTAAAAAAGTTTGCCAAAACTTAATCCAATCTGATCATTTTTTCGAAAGTTATCGTGCCTACAGACAGACTACACACTACAGACAGACAGGGGCTCTATTCTTGAAACTATGATCCTAGATCTCGCATGCGACTTTCCATGCGAGATCAAAAATGCTATTCTTGAATCCATCTCGTAAGCGAGATTGAATCTCGCATGCGACAATTTTCGAACGAGACATCTCGACTGGGGCTGTGTTCGAGAATTGACTGGCAGCACTAGTACTGCCAGTAGTTTTTTAGGCGTTCGGAAACCGCTGACAGTGCCATTGCTGAAAACTATAGCGAAGATATTAATGATATTATGAACGTTGATGCGGTGCGGACTGTCAGAGTGGGGAGCCATATACATATATGGGTAATTGTCAAATTGAAGGCAAACTTGAAGTCCCAATAATATAACATTAACTTAGAAGCTCGTGCCGATCTTTTTAAATTTTAATAAACACTTATTATCATCCTCTACAGAATGGGCAGTTCCTTTTTTTCATTCCTGTTCCTATTTACTTTAATTTAGTATAAGAACACCCGAAACGTCATTACCGTACGGCGTCCCAACCTCACTTTGCACAAGGATAAACTGATTTTCTCCGTTTTTTTAGACAGTAACCTAAAAAACGCTTAACGTATCAAGTTTGTAAACTTCACATGAACATAAATTTAATTTAGGCACATTTTTTTAATTCAAATAAATAATATTTTAAAAGCCTTGATGTCTGTCCCTCAATTTTTTCCATTTCAGAAGTCATTACCGTACGTCTGTTTTTCTAGTAAAATATTGTAGTTACAGTGGAGTAATAAATACAACAATATTAGGCGTATTGTTTAATACAAGTTTTTATAAAATTGAGCTTAAAATATTAACTCTCTTTTCTGTGAATCCGATATTAAAACTGAAAAGTGCATCTTGACAACAAAAACGTCATTACCGTACGTGCGTTAAAAACCATTTTCGGAGTGAAAAAAATTTATGAAAACAATTCCGTTACTTGCTTGGTGGTGTTTTCTTTCATAAGTAGTTGACTTTTGATAATTAAAATTTGTTATTTTTTTATGAACAATAAAAAAGGTTAAACTTTAACATTTTTCTCGCATCATTACCGTACGGTACAATAGAACAGCGTACGACTGATTATATGCGCGTGCCCATGGATTCATTATTATTTCTTTATTTTCATAACTGCCCCTTTTGGATTTAAAATAGTTACATGTGATAAGATCAATTTCCGTTATGAAATATTTAATTCCTAATAATAATATGATTGCCACTGTAGGTGCTGAAATTTGCCTACAATTTGACAATTACCCATATATGGACATATTTTCTGTCATATTGAGGTGCTGCCAACAATATTTTTAGGCTAGAAAAGTTTGACATGTATCCCTCACTGTAAAACAGGGAAATAAAAAGACCGATCAGTTGTGTAATTTAACTTGTCGCAATTTATCAAAACCGTGTTCCACGTGATAAAATAACAAGTGGAATTTCTAATCACAATTGCATATGTAATTTAACTTCCTGCGTTAGTGTTAAAACATGAGATTGCTGATATTACAATCTACGGTGAAATGATTACGTTGAACGTTGGAAACTATTCGGGTCACCGTAAACGTGGTGAAATAATAATTACCTACACTGTAAAATAAATTTTCTAACTTTACCACTGCGTTTTTGTAATCGTACCAAAACTTGTAAAATTACTTCCTTCATAGCTTGAACTTACTAGTTTTAAATGAAAAACATCACTTTCAATGAAGTAGTTGCACAAGATTTTATGAATTTACCTCTTTAAAAGTAGGTAGGGATTGGACTGCCAGAGAGTCCAATTCTTACCTACTTTTAAAGAGGTAAATTCATGAAATCTTGTGAAAATACTTCATTGAAAGTGATTTTTTCCATTTTAAACTAGGAAGTTCACAACTATGAAGGAAGTAATTTTACAAATTTTGGTATGATTACAAAAACGCAGCGGTAAAGTTACAACATTTTTGTTTACAGTGTATACATTTATCTGTCGATTGTAAAATCACAAAATGAAAATCAATTTAACAAGTGCACTGTCATTTGACAACATGATTGTTAGCTAAGGTTATGTGTGGATAGTGGTACAATTACATGCGAAATATCATGTAAGGCAACTTTGTGATTTCCGATTTGTGCGCACAAAAATTGTGATTGCAAAAAAGCAGAATTCGGATATCAACGTTTTTACCGTTCTTTTCCTGTTTGAAGACAATGCATAAAAAAACGTTAATATATTATTTATTATATTTTAAAACGTTCGCGAAACTTGAATGCAACTTGTAAGGTTTATTTCGAATAAAAATTTCGTTCTTTAAAGTGTTATTGGTTCATAATTTAAACGTTCATATATTTTCAAATATATTAAAATTGTCCACGAAGTATGAGCGTAACTTGCGATATTTATTTCAATCCAAATTTCGTTCTTGAAAGTGTTGAAGGTAAAATCTATTCCTGCCATCATGATTCCAATTACTCATTCTTTTACAAACGAGAATTATTAATCATTACAAAGAAAACGCATTTTACGAGTAGGGTTATATCACAAGCCAAATTTATTTTCACACATTGTTAGGTTGCTTTACATACGAACTGTGATTTGACAGCCAGTTGTGAAATCACAAGCCTTTTGGAATTTAGATTATCTACATTCAATTTACAAACAAATACGTAGATTTACTACGTTACAGGTGATCCGAAAAGATTCCAAAGTTCAACGTAGTAATATTACATCCACTTTTTTACAGTGGCATCAAGAACACCGCACTTTTGAATGTAATAATGAATAGCGCAATGTCTACGCACACCGAAAATACATATTTGGAAGAAATAATGACAGAAGCACTGGTATTATGGTATTATCGGTATTATAATTTCTAATGTGTTCACGTGTTTCTATGAATGTACAGCATTTTCTCAGATCTGAAGTTGAGATGGGTTTTTTGTATATAGTATTTTTCAAAAATGTTGAAAAAGTTTTCTCGAAAATCGAATTTTTAATTTAAAAGAAAAAAAATAAACAGAAATTTCGAGATAAGCCAGTGCTGAAGAAGATTTACTTTGATGAAAATTTTTTTAAATTAAAATAATCAAACATTTATACCAGAGAAAAAACTTGTTAATGTTCAAAGTTTTTAAAAATTACAGTTTAAATTTAAAATAACAATGAAAAAAACATATTACTGGATAACAAATTTTGGTTGAAAATGTATATAGTATTTTTTTTAAATTATAAACGCGCACTTATTTGACATTAGTTTGTTTATACAATTTTTGTAGAGTTATTTTAATTATAAATTCAAACAATAATTTTAAAAAACTTAAAATATTAAACAAAAATTTCTTCGATAGAAATATTTTAATATCGTATTTTTGATAAATAAATTATATTTCTTAAGAAACAATTTTTTAATTATGTTAATTCTGGAATTTTATAATTATGGAATATTCTAGTTCGGATATTTTATAATTCGACAATTTTATTATTTGGGAATTTTCTAATTCGGTAATATTAGGAAATGTTCGGGAATTTTATTATTTTTGGAATTTTATTATTCGAGAGTTTTAAAGAGTCAGGAATTTTATTTTTCGGGATATTTTAATCGTCCCTAGAAGTACAGAAAATTTGCTGTATTTATAATCTCGACATCGGGATCTTTTCGATTTTTTCCTACAGTATTTATGTAAAAAAGAAATTTTATTACATGAAAATTGTTGAAATCACAAGTTATAAAGATAATCTCATTAAGTACTAAAAATTAAAAAAATCGTTGTATATCCCATTTTTATTCCTGGGTGTTGGCGATTTTTTTCCTAGTGCATTTCGGTCACTGGTAAGCGGGGGTTAATTTAATACGAATGATCTCTCAGGAAATAAGTAAAATAATATAAGTAATATTTTGTTTATGCGCGGATAAACAAGCTATATGCTGTATGCTGTATAGCTTGCTGTATGCCCTTCGATTCTCAACCAATTACACTCTTTTAGAATTCCAATACAATTTACAAAACACTAATATTGTAACAATTTTTAATCTTTAAGGCTTCGATTTGACAACTTGAATTTTAACGTTAAAATTTGCCTTATTTTTAGAATGCGGGCTTATTGTTTGAATTTTCACAATTTTCGTTCAAGTTATAGGTTAGATCAAAAATACAAAATTTTGGGATTCGAAATTGCTACAACGCGAAAAAGTCAAAAGTTTAAATTTAAACCTTAAAAATGTGGAAGTACACAATTTTCAATGCATTATTGCAAGGTAATGAGTCACTTTCTTACTTTTAGTCGCTTCTTTTGAAAGTCGATCTTCTGCTTTCAGTTTCCTTTTCGAAATATGTCTTGAATTCAACGCATTTTCAATTCAATATTTTCAGCTACATTTAGATTAAAGTATACAAATAGTTTTGGTTTAAAATACAAATTAATTAAAATATTTTTTTATTTTCCACATTTGTAATTTGTAACCTTTATAATTGAATAATTATAGGTCGAAAACATTAAAAAGTATACTAATTTCACATTTATAGCGTTTCTATCATATATTGAATCATTTAAACATATCATATTATAGTGTAGTATATGCGGTACTCAAAACTCAAAAATTAAATCCATACTTGCCCATCTTTTACGGTTTACGAGATGATTGTTGTTAAAAATAACAATAAGGGAAGGTTTTCTTCAACCCCCAGTGGAACGTTCCTGGAGCCTTCCCAAGCCGTGGACATTGTACACGTTCCGGGAACGTTCCGAATGTTCCCACGGAACGTTCCGTGCTATTAGAGTCATCTGCGCTGAAAGAGATATAAGTTTACGAAATCTTTTGAAAACACCAAAAATAACCTGTAAAACTCGTACATTTAACCCTCACAGCAAAAGGATTTACCGGAATATCTTATTCGATCCCATTTATTTCCCAGGGCTATCCCAGAGATAACCCGTTGGTTATCTTGCAAGGTGGAAATTGGGATATCCCAGAAACGTCCTAGGGATATCCTGGACATTCCAATTGCCGCCTTGCGGGATATCCGACAAGTTATCCCTGAGACGACCTGGGAGATAAATGGGATCGAATGGGATATCCCAGTATATCCTATTGCTATGGGGGAATATGAAACTTTGATAAAAATATTTTTTCGACTTGCTAAATTCACTACGTTATACGAAGTCATTATCCTAGATTTTGTATAATTCCACGAACTCGACGGATAAGAGCGCTTCCATCAACCACGTTGTTTTTTTTAGACGGGAGATGGGGTATTATGTGAAAGGTACTTTGGACCACATGGGAGAGGGTTCTAAAAGTGGCCGAAATTGAACCACGTAATTGAAGGAAGCTGATCTACTAGAAATCGTTTATCCAGTGTCTAAATCAGGGTGGCCGTTTCAATCACAGAAAAATATTCCCGGTCATTTCACGATTTTTCCCGGTTCGCAAACATTTTTCATGATTAATTAAATTAAAAAATTCGAGTTCTAAAGCTGAAAATTTCTCTATTTAAAGTAATAAAAAACGAGCTGCAAATCTACCTAAAATATTTCCTGATTTTTTTTCAAATCTTGGGAAATATAAATATTTCATTAAAATCTTCTAGATTTCTTTCCGTCAATTTTGGAAAGCTTTTCAAATGTTCTCTTAAAATTAATTTTTCAAAATAAAAAGTAATTTTCAATTTTCCTAAGAATGTTGAGAAAATGTTTTTTATTCTTTTGGAACCTTTCACAATTCTTATGAAGCTTCGAAATTTTTTGTTCGAAATATGCAAAAATTCAGAATTAATTCAAATTTTTTAAATAATTTTTTTTCAATTTTAAAATTTTAGACCAAAACAATATTTTTAATTTAATAAAAGCCTTTAATTATGACTATATTATTTTGAAGTTATTTTCAAATTGAAAATATTTTATGAATTCTCAATCGGGCTTTTACATTTGTTCAACTACTAAGACTTTCCAATTGTAACAGTTCAATTTTTAAAGCTAAAATCTGAAAATTCTTAAATTTTAAACAGATTCCGAATCGTCTTGTAAAATCAATTACTATTCACTTTTTAATTCTTCATGTACAGTTCGATTAAAAAAAGCATTATACTTTATATTTACAGTTGATGAACTAAAAGGATTTTTTTTATCCAAAATTGTAGATTTTAAACGCTCCTAATTTTTAATTCTTTAGGTCTTTAAAACTGCATTTTCAAATTCTTTTAATAGAAAATGACCCAGTAAAAAAGAAAGTATTGATACGAATTGAATTGAAAAGACTAAGGCACCCTGCAAATCCCGCTTTGCGACAATGACGCATTGGACCTATGTGTCAATGCATGTAAATTCGTGAAGACGGTATTTCAATTTTCAATCTTTCTATACGTACGAATACAGTGCAAAAGTCTAAAGTCAGCGAAAACACTTCAATGCGCCAGCACGCATACGCTTCAACATTGGTCAATGCCTCTGAATTCGTGAGAGTAAAATGCACACTTGAATTCGCCCCAATCCGTCACGGAGAATTTTAGCAAGTGTTGATTTATACAATTCAATCCGTAACAGGGCATATAGGATTCATTGTAAATGTTTAGTAAATTGTCTCGTAGCTCAGTGGCGGGTACTGTGGACTGATACACGAGGGATCCCTGTTTCAAGTCTCGACGCATGCACTTTTTATTAATTTTTTTTTTGATTGACCTCGACCACGCATTCATACGAATCCACAATCATTCAATTCGCGCTGTCTCAATTCATCTAAATGCGTCTCAATGCGTTCGAACGAATCAGAAAACGGGATTCACGCGCATTACAAAAATGTAAATTCGCCCCAATCCGTACCAATTCTTTCTTTTTTGCTGGGGAACGCTCAAAAATTAAAATCTAACATGGAAAATTTTCAAGTGAAAGATTTTCGAATTACGCCTTGTAAACCGAATGATATCTGAATTTGAAGAAAAAAAATTAAACTAGTCATTTAAAAAATGTTGAAATCCAACTGGGCCAGATTTTTTTTCTAAAAATTTATAAAATTTCCGGTCAGAAAATAAATTCACTGTTATTTCCCGGTCTTATAAAATTTCTGGTCATTTCTCGGTTTCACGGTCCAACGGCCACCCTGTAAATTTCACAAATTTCACTTGAATACAAAAATGAGTGCTTACAAAATTCACTACGGATTCGTCGACTGCTTTATGTCCGTCAACAGCTACTGAACTAATAAGAGATAATACTCTTTCCTCCGTTCGCGACAAATCTTGATTATAACCAGGTCCACCGCCAGTATCTTTGGTGTATTTTTTAATAGTGGAATATATAGTTTTCACATTGTTTCGAACATCTTGCCAAGCCTACAAAAAAACAAGGGTGAGGACTAAAAGAGCTGCTACAGTACAGGTTTTTTTTAGTAGAAACAGTCATTAATTAAGTATGCAAATAGGCCCACGTGAACTTCGTACTTTTCTCCATCGCTTCCGATTTTTTACCGCACCCGGAACGGCATTTAATTCTTGGGTAATTTCCTTCCATAGATTCTGTGCGTGTTTGTAAGTAAATGAGGCAGAGAACTTACCACTACGCAGTTCTGGGTGGTTCGTCATAAAATCTGTAATTATAATCCATTCTATTAACAAATGTACCGAAGATCAATGAACATTAGTTACTACTAATAGATTTAATGCTTTCACGACGATTCATCATGATAAATTAAAAATTTAAAGCTTTTTCGGGCTTCAATCGTGTGCGAAACTATTAATCTTGCCGACGTTTCGTGAACATTGCAATTCACTTCTTCAGGGTTGACCTGACACTGAAACAGACCTGAAACAGCCCTGAAGAAGTGAACTACCATGTTCATGAAACATCGGAAAGATTCATAGTTTCGCACACTAGTGAAACCCGAAAAAGCTTTAAATTTTAAATTTACCATTAGTTACTACTGGTTGTTCGGATCGCTTTATGTCGACATATTGACATGGAATTAGAACATATATGCCTCTTCAAATTATTTCTGTGATTTATAATGCCATTGTGCCTGAATGCCCGGCTTGAAATGCCGGTGAAGTCCGACAGAAGCTATTAATAACCTATTAATTCGCAACAAGCCGCAGCACAAAAAATACTTACCAATGAGTAGATTTTTCTGTTCTTCATTAACACATGTGCGTTTTTTATGTTTTCCTTCCCAGACATGATTCTTTGTTTTTTATGCAAGATATTTTTGCTCTTATGATATATATTTTTACTTGTTTTTGCATCTTGTTTTTGACATCTTCGTTGGTTTATGCAAAGATATTATAAGGTACATATTTATCTATTGCTCTCGCAAATTATGTATACCGCTTATTTAACAGCCCCAATCACACATCGTCTTTCTTTTGATACTTTGTCGCTATTGGCTAATAGAGCTCCATGGAAAACCGGCAACACCGCTTTAATTTCGCATGCGAAAAATCACGTTTTTTACTTTCAAGAATAGACCCACTGCATCTTGAATGGCACTCAAGATACCATTTTCAACTCGTATGCGAGATGTAACCATGCGAGATATCTCGCATACGAGATTTCTCGCATGGTTTCAAGAATAGAGCCCCAGATACGTAAATCTAGTTTTTTCTGACTCGGGGGGTCTCAAAACGTAGAAATTTGATAAAAACCGACTGAGTCAAATTACACACAAAACCAATATTTTCATATTAGGATGATAATGTAAAAGTTGGATTTTTTGTTTATTTTGTAATGTCCTTTTCCCGTTTGAAACAAAAGTCACGCGTCCTATGAAAAAATGATTGGTAACAAATTTGTGGATATTTTTTAATTGCCCAATTTTTGTTTATTTGTCTTTTTTTGTATCTTGCATAGTTTGACCGCTAAATGGAATTTTTTTATTTTTCATTATTTTTTGTGGGGTCAAAATTTGAATTTTCGATTTTTCAAGAAAATTCAAAAAGTTATTATAATCTTGTAGAGCTTTCAAAAAGCAACGCTTTTCTTCTCCTAACTTTTTTTCATACTGTGCTATAACTCTGATAATTTTCTCTCTATCGGAAAAAGTCGTAAGGATAAATTGTTCATCTTTTCGAATACAAAAATATCCGTACATTTATCATGCCTACAGACTAAAGACAGACAACAGACAGACTACAGATTACAGAATAAAGATCACAGACAGATTACAGACTACAGACAGATAGACGCCTTCGTAAAAATAGTTTTTTTTCTTACTGAGGGGTTCTCAAAACATGGAGATAAAGTGGAAATAGAATAAAAAGAAGATAATGTAGAAAAAAGTAGATTTTTCGATAAAATGTAAAAAATGCATAGGGAGATTCATGCCCCTTTGGAAAACGAGATTTACTATCTCATCATATTTGGTGACAGCTAACAGAGTCACCTTTTGCCCCGCACTATTGCCACTATCTCTCGCACATCGCGATTCCCTGGCGGACCGGCCGAACGCAAACATTGCGCTACAGCGTAACGGTAAAGTAATGGTAAAGTAATGCTAAAGTAATATGGCATTATAATTAATAAAGGAAACAAAATTAATATGTAAATTGTTGCAATTATAATAAAACGTTAAAATTTACATTAAATGGTCATGCCGTAATTGCAACAAGTTGCTTTCTCAGCGTTAAAAAATAAAAAAACAAAGTGGCTGTCATGCAAGTCGGGTCCCTGCAGACTGGCAACCCACTTAAAGCCACGTTAGCGGGTTGCCAATATGCAGGGGCCCGACTGCAATGACGGTCACTATGTTTTTTTATTTTTTAATGCTGCAAAAGCAACTTGTTGCAATTGCGGCATGACCGTTGAACGTAAATTTCAACGTTTCATTATAATTGCAACAGTTTACATATTAATTTTGTTTCCTTTATTAATTATAATATGCCATATTACTTTACCATTACTTTAGCATTACTTTACCGTTACGCTGTAGCGTAATGTTTGCGTTCGGCCGGTCCGCCAGGGTTCCCAAGGATAATTCTGCGGCAAACCTGGATATCGAAAACATCAGGTTTATTTAAAGAGCCAAAGATTTATTTCACTGCTGCTGACCATCAGGCAGCACACTGTTGACAGAATACGATATATATATATATATATATATATATATATATATATGTGTGTGTGTGTTCGATTTATGGTTCGATTCCTTTGCAATTGAACTGAAGAGCCCATGACAAAGGCAACGAACACGTCCTCGGGTTGCGGATATAGGGCCCCTATGCCAAGTGTTTCTACTGAATATGATTATAGTAACTAATAAGCAATCGCGGACAATTGTCCAGGGATGGTGCCGAAGAAATAACCCCTAAGCGGAGGCGCAACAACCATGCGGGTCTCTACAAGGACGGACGAACCCTTTCCCTAGCTGCGCGTGGGAACAACAATGACACCACCAAACCACCAAAAAATTGTAGATACGGTTCAAAACGATCGAACGCGCAGAGCACCCGATAATGGATCGGCAAACAATGCCTTGATGACTTGCTAGACTGCTACGATGCCAGCACTATCCCTGTTCGCGGAGGCTTTATGGCGCGTATGCACACTCTGTTGTGCCAGAAACACCCAGAGCTTCAGCACGTTTCGCATCAGTCTTTGCGAAATCAAGCCCACTACCTCCGGAAAAATGGATATGTACGCAGAGCACTTTCCCAACCGCTGCTTGACCAAGCTGCAAATGAAGATGAGGAAGCGACATTAAGACCAACCGCGGAAAGCAGGCACCTTCTGAGAGATGATCGTGATTTCAAGACAAGGAGGAACATTAACATGCAAGTTCCTCCTAAGCCCCTAGATCTGGCTGAATTGGATGTGATTCAAAACAAGAAACAAACTCTCAAGAGATACCATCATATTTCAGACCTAGGAGTTTTGCGCTGATCCGTTGTTTCTTGAATCTAGTGTATTTAGTTTTGTTGCTATTAACCGTGAGTTTGTTTTATATTACAATACTCCTGGAGAGCATTGAGTTTTCTTATTGCGTGTATTTTAGATTCTGAAAAAATAATTAAATCATCCGCGTAAATCAGCACAATAATGTCCGTGTCACCCATGATTCTGAGTCTCACAAGACCTTTTTGTCTAAAAAAAATCTCGATATCCAAGGTTAAGTGGATAAACATGATTGGGCTCAAAATCTCTCCCTGTAGATCTGCCTCAGTGACCGGCAATTCCTCTGAGAACTCGTTCCCCACTTTAATGTAAATTGCGGCTCTCTCATACAGACTTTTTAGAATTCTAACTATTTTTGAGCTGATCCCAATATCAAAAAGTTTTGACCAGATGTGAGGGCGATCAACCTATGGGAAAGCTCTTGAAAATCCACCACAATGGCATGGATATGTCTATTGTAAATTTGCGAAACAGATGCCAAGGTGAAAATATCATCCATAAAGCCCCTACCTTGGCGAAAATCTGCTTGGACTTCCGGTATTATGTGACACAACGACTCCCATTTTCCCAATGTAGCCAACAGAATTTGCGTTAGAATTTTAGGAAGTGAGTTTAGAAGGGCAATAGGTATGTAGTTATTGGGATTGGCTAGGTCTTGTTTTTTATGTATCATATGCGTCAAAGATTTTGTCCATCCAGCGGTATATATTCATTCTCAAGTATTTTAATAAAAAATATTTCGAGATAGAGAAGCCAATTGGGCGGCAAGTGTTTGTAAAAATTATTTGAGATTTGATCCGGCCCCTGAGCCTTATATAATTCAATTTTGTTGATTGAAACAAAGATTTCGTTAGTTGTAATTCTGCTATCCAATAATGGATGTCGCACATCTGTAAGCAGTGACGGTGACAGAAGTCTGAGAGAATGGGTCAGACGAAAGAAGTTTTCCCAAGCTTTCGTGGAAAGGATTGTAGATTTTATCTTTAATCCTCTGAATCTATTAACAGTATCACATAATATTTTGCTATCGTTGACACTCTCAAGGCTCGCTAGAATATTGGATTCAAAGCTTGCTTTTTTTTTTATTTGCTTTGACGACATTCAGTTGATAATATCCTTGGTAGGGTTTGAATTAAGATAATCTACGTCTTATTTCTCAAAGTTAAGTTCTAGTCTGTGAGACAAGTATAATTCGTTCGAGAAGATCTCCCGTTTGTCGTCCGTCCATCTCAGAAACACCAAGCTTTTATTTTTGTTTACATTCAGCGCACTTGAATGACCAGCTGAGGTGGGAGAGTCCCAGACTCAAGTGTCCGAACTGATATATGTATATAAAATTAAAAAAAAATAAATAAATTGAAAATTCCTTTTCCAAACATCAGTTGAAGTTTTAGTTTTTGAGTTATTCAATAATTAAGCTGGACCAGTCAGGAGCGCGGTATAAACAGTCGTGCGTATGTTAGCGTGATTTCAACGCATTTTTATTGAGGCGAGCGCT
>CAKNXH010058863.1:95453-116942 GCA_932178445.1 Andricus quercusramuli
CTGAAGTAATGCGAAAGCGGATTCCGGGAACGTGGATTGGCAAGGAGAGGAGGTGAGAATGCATTTACGCACCGAGTGTGGGACTCGACATATAAAACGGTAATACCCACTAAACTCACCTCCCCTCCTTGCCAATCCACGTTCCCGGAATCCGCTTTCGCATTACTTCAGGAACATGGGTTATAGGCATACTACGCCGTACTTCGGCGTCCCGCTGTGTTGCCAACCTGGACTTCTTTTTCTCCTTTCCACCCAACCAAGATACACGCATCGTCCTCAGTGGTGTGGTAGTACCATAACCCGGGCTCGTCGGCCTTCGGCATCTTGGTTGAGTGTCCTGCGTACTTTAGCGCGTCTTGGTAACACGCACTAGCCATGCGTATCTTGTAATCAAGGGTCTGCAGAACATCACTCGCCTTACTCAGTCCATGCCTGATGGTCATGAACATATTCCGCTTCGTGTTGCAGAAATCCTGCATCGTCGCCAATACAACCTTGAGATCATTTACAAGATCTTGACACTCCTTCACACCCTCAGCCGCCCACATTTGGTCTTGCCTAGCTAGCGTCCTCTGGTAGAAATTAGGGATCTCCACCACTTCGTCCAGGTCAGCTCCCAACTTCTCATATATACTCTTATTTCCTGTTTTCAAATCATGCTCCATTTAATTTCCCACAAGTAGCTAGGAAAATAAAGGTCCACCCCCGCAGAGCCCCGCATGCGAGGTTAAGGTCTGTGTACTCTAGAAGGCGACCTGGTATCCTAGAGATGCCGTTTGCGACACCACTCCCCTGGTGCCATGTAGTCTTCGGCACGGTGGATTAACGCCTTGACTTGGAGGTTTTCCTTCAGGACCATCCCTGGACCCTTGCCTGTGACTGCTTATTGAGTAGTGTAACCGCATTCAGCAGAAACCCTCGGTACAGGGCGCAACAGGAAGCGGTCGTGGTTTTTTCTCGGTGTGTCCTTCACTCAGTCTGTTTGGTCCGCGGGGCCTATTGTATTTCAGCCCTACCCTCGGTTTCCAGCGAGCATTCCCCTGTCCGCCAGTCACTACACTACGTTTGACCCGCGTTCACGTACGCACGACTGTTTATACCGCGCTCCTGATTGGTCCAGCTTAAATATTTAATAAGTCATAAACTAAAACTTCAACTGATTTTTGGAAAAGGAATATTCGATTTTTTTTAAATGTTTATACAGCCGTATAAGTCCGGACACTTGAGTCTGGGAAACCCTGTATATATTTCAGTTTCGGTTTCGATTCCTTTGAAATACAACTGAAGGGCCTATGACAAAGCCACCCAACGCGTCCTCGGGTAGCCGATAGAGGGTCCCTGTACCAAGGGTATCTGCTGAATATGGTTACAATAATTAATAAGCAGTCCCGGACAATCGTCCAGGGATGGTCCCGAAGAAATAACCCCTAAGCAGAGGCATAACAACCGTGCCGAAAGCTGAATGGCACCTGGGTGAGGTGTTTTAAATGTTGACTCTGGGATACCGGGCGATCTCTCAGAGTATGCAGCCTTATCCTTGCATGCGGAGCTCTACAAGGATGGAAGAACCATTTCCTTAGCTTCTCGGGGGAACAACAATGATAACACCAAACATAGTTGTAGTAAGTGTGGTTTAACACAATCGAACGCGCAGAGCACCGAAAAATGGATCGTCAAACAATGCCGATCATCCTAGAGTTCGGGGTGCTGAAAATAATTTAGATGGAAACAGGACGACGAACCGACGAAACGCCCACATTGAGTGGACGGATCATCTCAAGCATGACTTGCTAGACTGCTACGATGCCAGCCAGATTCACCGAAGCTTCATGGCACGTATGCACACTCTGTGGTGCCAGAAACACAAAGAGCTTCAGCACGTTTGGATTCAATCATTGCGATATCAACGTACCCACCTCTGTAAAAATGGATATGTATGCGGAGTGCTTACACAACCTCTGCTTGATCAAGCTGCAGACGAAGATGAGCAAGCGACATTAAGACCAACCGCGGAAAGCAGGCAACTTCTGAGAGATGATCGTGATTTCAAGACAAGGAGGAACAGTAACATGCAAGTTCCTCCTAAGCCCCAAAATCTGGCTGCAATGGATGCCTTCCTTCGTGGAGATATCTTGCAAGAGTCGACATCTGGACCATCAATTGCTCAGTTTATGGTGATGCGAGAGCTTTGGCTGATTCAAATCGAAGGCTAATACCGACGATGGATCAAAAGACCAAAAGACGCTTGCATCAACTGAACAAGAAGATTGGATCGGCAAGACAAAATTCGTACCGTGTTCAATGTGTGATTGACTACATAACATCTGGTAGATCGTTCACGAAAAGGGTTTCAAAGTTCGCCCGAGAATTAAGGATCTTGAATCACACACTGAACAAGTCAAAGCTGCTGACAATCAAGCAGCATATTGTTGACAGAATACGGCTGTTATCTGACGCAAGGAGGAGAATACAGAAGAGGGAGAGATGGACCAGCGAGAATCAACAGTTTCTCGCTGACCCATCGCACCTCTTCAGCGATCTCCCTGTTTCTTTAAAAAAATTCCACCCAAGCCCACGGAGGTAGAGACTTTTTGGAGAGAGATATACAAGTGTATAAAACAGTCTCCGGATGGAAAAGGTAATTAAGACTAAAAAAAGAACTTTGTTCCTTTGAAAAATGGAAACGTTTCGGACTCAATATGGTCCCTTTTCAAGCCTATTGAAACCTGTTGAAACATTATTTATTATAGTCTAAATTTTTGCATAAAATTATAAACAAAAACAATAAATAAATCTTTGCCGATAAAAAATGATGAAAGTGTGAAAAAAATTTTGTTTTGTTTTGTTAATAAGTTTGATTGGAAAAAATAAAAATTAAAAGTAGCATGAAGATTCACTAATGATAAGTAATAAATAAGAACAATAGGTATTAACAACGACAAGTGTAGACAATAAAATTTGATAATGAATAGGAACAATGATATAAAAATATAAATAAATGGTGTATAATAAGTTTTACCTTAGAACATTAGTTTGGAAGACGAATAAGATAAGACTAGATTTTCAATTTTTTTGAATTTGGTTGAAACAAGGAAAAATGTGAGAATGTCTAAAAACAGCAGCAATGTTTATCAATGTGTATTGAAAGATACAAAATGATTGATGAAGACACCAATTTTTTTGGATTTTGATGTTGGCTATGTCAACAATAAAATACCTCTATAATAGAGAAAATAGAAAGAACTTTTTTTAACAAAATTTTATATATTGCAAGAATGCTGATGACAAAAAGTTTGTATTAAAGCTATTTTGTAAAAGTAAAAATGTATGAGTTAAAGAAAGAACTTTTTTAAATAACTTACCAAAAATTTTTCAAATTTTGTAGACATTTTCGAGATTGTGGACAAACCCACATTTATTCGTACATCAGAATTAAGTAATTTTTTGAAAAATCCAGAAAATGTAAGGAAATAATTTAAAATGTAGATAATATTAAATAAGTAAAGGTTAATTCACATAAAGAAAGTTAAGAGTTACATAAAGAACTGTGAAAACTTGACAGTTTAGAATTTTCAAATCTAAGATTAAGAGAACTTTCTTCTTTTTTAATAAAATAAGATTCAATAGTTGAACGCTTATTACGATTTTTCTCAACAGCTAAGATTTTTGGATGTTGGAAATGAAAATTATGTTGTCATTATTATGTTATTGTGTTGTAAAATAGTAGCCAGTTTGTCAGTATATCTATAGACATAATGCGGCCCTAAGAGTACTTTATTACCATCTTTGTCGCTATTACGGTGTTAGTCGCGACCCTGCCCTGCCGAACTCCAAGACATCGAGAAACTAACTATGTTCGTGATCGAATTCTCGACCCCGCGAAAACAACATCACTGCCGAGGAGAAAGAAAAGGGGGAGAGGCATCAAGTCCTTAAAAGAGAGCTGCAACGACTGTACCCAAAATATTCGGTACAAGTAATTGTCCTTGTGATAGGGGCTCTCAGAGGTGCAAAACTATCACTAGTTCGTAACCTTGAAGCCATACCCGCATACCAAAAATATGTCGAGGCACTTGCGAGATCGATGCAGAAAGCTGTCATCTTTGGGTCGCTTTGTGTCCTCAAGACACACGAGGGTTTCGCTGGCCTGCCGTTGTGATTTCATCGTGCCCTGTGCCCACCCATCTCACGGCTGTACGACGTGGCCATAAGTGTGATTTACCGCGGTTCTACTGGGAGCCGGTGTCATTTTTTAGATGGCAGTTGCTCTCAGTGGGACCTTGTGGTGGTTGTTTATCCTTTTTTTGAATTATATATATATATATATATATATCATATTATGTCAGCAATGTGCTGCCTGATCGTCAGCAACAGTCCAATAAACCCTGACCCTTTAAATAAACCTCAAGTCTTGGATATCGAGATTTGCCGCAAAAGTATCCTTGGAAATATGTGTGTATGTACAGTGCTGAGATTGTATGGAGGCCATGGAGGCCCGGCCTCCTCACCTTTTTTTCAGGGTATATGAAACCCACCCCCTCCCCTCCTAGTCACCAACTTAGGGCCTCCCTACCTTTTTGGTTAGAATCTCAGCCCTGTGTATGTATGTATGTATATTTATTGCCTCTGAGAATACAAGATTCTGTGGCAAGGGAATGCCACTATTACAAAAATCGATAAAATTAAGATAAATATCAAAATGAAAGAAAAGTTATAATATCGTATGTACAATATGTTGTTACGTCATACTGGTCGAGTTCGGCAGTTCGAATAGAGAGAAAGCTCTGACTTTTAAACATGTACTTATAAAGTTGTATATCGAGCGAAGCATTCCAGGGTTTATATTTGACAATAATAGGTGAAGATTGTTCTCGTTTATCATACCAATGTTCCGCAAGTAATGATTTCTAACGGGCGAGTAGGTTGGACATTTGGCGAGGATGTGTAAAAGATCTTCATTTTTTCTTAGATTACATAACTGGCAAATCTGTTATTGATTGATAACAGTTGTTCCAGCTTTAGAGGTCAACTTAATGATGAACCTTGAGGAGGTTCTTATTTGAGCGAAAATGCGCTTAAATAGGAAAGGAGCTTTGAATAGCAGATCTTTCTGGGGTAGAGCATCATTGTGTAAAATGTTACTGTATATATAACTAAAGTTGCTGTTTTCCAATCGTAACAGATCCCGCTAATAAAAAAAATCACGGTATCTATCAGCCACAGTATCGATTTGAGTTATAAGATTGGGACCATTGAGATCCATGAAATTGTGACTTATTCCCGCACCCTCCAAACATCTAATAAGTTGAACTAGCCAGTTATATTCAACATTTTTGCTATTTTCGGTTTCGACTAGTTTTAGCATACAAAGTTTCGGATAGCGCGAGTCTTCCATATCGAAAATCTTTGCCGCCCAATTCAGCGCCATTTTTAATATTTGTTATGACACACATGGTAGACCTAATTCCAATCTGACAACAAAGTCAGGCGTATTTCTGAGTAGGCGCAGAAGATTTTTGAAGAAACGGACTTGTGCTTTTCCGAAGACATCTAGATAATTTAATCCGATAATGTGAGCCGCATACAATAAGGAACTCTTTACAATAGAGTCATAAATTTTAATAATGGCAGACCATGAGGAGCACTTAGTTCTAGTTAGAATATTAAACGCCGAGGCTGAGGCTGAGTTGGCTCTGCTAACTGCTGCATGTGCAGCTAAGTTGAAAGCACCTGTTCTAGAAAAAATCGTACCCAAGTATTGAAAACACGAAAGAAACTCCAAAGATATGTCATCATATTTCAGAACTAGGAGTTTTGCGCTGACCCGACCTTCCTTGAATAAAGTGTATTTAGTTTTGATGTTATTAACCGTGAGTTTGTTTACATTACAATACTCCTGGAGAGCATTGAGTTTTCTCATTGCGTCTATTTCAGATTCTGCAAAAATAATTAAATCATCCGCGTAAATCAGCACAATGATGTCCGTGTCACCCATTTTTCTGAGTCCCACATGACCTTTTTGTCTGAAAAAAATCTCGATATCGGAGGTTAAGAGGTAAAACATGATTGAGCTCAAAATCTCTCCCTGTAGGACTCCCTCAGTGTCCGGCAATTCTTCTGAGAACTCGTTCTCCACTTTAATGCAAATTGAGGCTCTCTCATACAGACAGCTCTTGAGAAATCCACAACAATAGCATAGATATGTCTATTCTTTTTTTGTAAGTAAATTTGTAAAACAGATGCCAAGGTGAAAATATTATCTATACAGCCCCTACCTCGGCGAAAACCGGCTTGGGCTTCCGGAATAATATGACACATTGACTCCCATTTTTCTAATATAGCCAATAGAATTTGCGTAAAAATGTTAGGAAGTGAGTTTAAAAGCCTCTCGGGAATGTCACTCTATTAGTTGTCACATGATATTTTCCAGATGAGATAGCGAATCTCATTTTCCAGACCATCGGCAAGTGGCCCTGGTAGAATGCTTTATCTTTGCAGAGTCACCTGTTGATTAACAGGTTCTCTCGATATCCTGGAATGCCTTTATTTGAGTTTTATTGTTCAGCCAGACAAGTTATTAGCTTGTAATTGTAGGGTCAGACAAGTTGCCCTTCTTCAGGAGGAGCACTTTGCATCCGTCTACCAGCTCCCCCAGAATATGCTTTTCCGACTTTGTATATCAGGTGAAAATGCGAGCCAGATGCTGGTAGAATAGTTCTTCATGCCTATTAATACTTTTTTTATACATGCGTGAGAAATACTACTTTGCACGTCTGTTTAGCACCGCAAAATCCTAAATTTCGCGCAAAATCATTATTGCAGTTTCACGCCGATCGACGCTGCCATTCATCCCAACTTTGTCATGTAGACATAATGCGCTTGCGCAAGGACGCTTTAGAGGAACATGACGCGACAACTCGTTATTGGCTTTTATATTATGTTAAATATACTTTCGGTATAATTAAAAGTTTATTTTTATTCCTTCCCATTTCAGCAACTATTGTCTATGTTTCTTCCAAGTCTCATCAGACTCTTCTTTTTTCTTTCGTTCCGCTTTCTCTTGACGTCGCATATTTATTTCTAGCTTGATTTTTTCTTCTTCTATTGTTTCCCGGGCTCCCTCCTCCGTTTCCAAATTCTTTTTAAAATCCTTCGCTTCCCTTCTCAATAATTTCTTTTCCTCTCATTCTATTGCTTGTGATTTTTCCTCTCATCTGTCTCAAGCTAAATATTTAATCTGTGCATGGTCTTCCTGGAATAAATCCACAGCGAGTCACGCTTACCGCGAAAGGGATATGACTTAATAGTATATATATTATATTTATATAATTTATATTTTTATATATTTTATATATTTATACACGATATTATATCATATATTATATATATTTTATATTTATATATTTCGGTTCCTCTGAAATCGAACCGAAGGGCCTATGCCAGAGTCACTAAACGCGGCCTCGGTTTGTGGATAGAGGGGCCCTGTACCAAAGGTTTGTACTGAATATGATTACAATAATTAATAAGCAGTCGCGGACAATTGTCCCGGGATGGTCCCGACGGAATTAACCCCCAAGCGAAGGCGTAACAACCGTGCCAAAGCTGAATGGCACCCGGGCGAGGTATCTCAAACGGTGACTCTTAGATAGCGGGCGACCTCTTAAAGTATGCAGCTTCATCCTTGCATGCGGGGCTCTGCAAAGATGGACGAACCCTTTTCCATAGCTGCTCATGAGAACAACAATGATAACACCAAATGTAGTTGTAGTAAGTGCGGTTCAAAACAATCGAACGCGCAGGGCTCCCGACAATGGGTCTGACAACTATACAGGCTACCTTAGAGTTAGGGGAGTCAATCAAGACAGAGCCAATGCGATGGATCGACAAAATCTCAATACTTTTGAGTGGACGTATCGACTCAGGGACGACCTGCTGGAATGCTATGATATCAGTATGGACCCTAAACGAGAAGGTTACATGGAGCGACTGCATGCTCCTGCGGTGCGAGATACACCCAGAGTTCTCCCATTTTTCGCATCAACTTCTGCGAAACCACGCCGAGGAACTACGGAAAACTGATTATAGAAGCGGAGCGCCTACCTAACCGCAGCCAGAATAAGCCGGCAACAGAGAAAGAGAGACGACACTGGGACCAACCGCGGGTAGGCATCCAATAGAGGAAGAGCGATGCTTTAGGACGAGGAGAAATATCAACATCCAGATTTCTCTCAAGCCCAAATATTTGGCTGAACTGGATGACGAGCTTCATGGAGATTTTCCCGAAGAATCCGACCTCTGATCGTAAGACCAAAAGAATAATGCATTAACTCACCACAAAGATAGGCTGTGCGAGACAGTACGCGTTCCGCGTCTGATTACACTGTATAAGATATTCACAGCTATCCTAAATGATAGGATTGTTCGGACAATTGGAACTGCGTGGCGAGAGATGTACGAACAATGCGGCTCAAAGAAAGGCGTAGCAGGATGTCAGGAGAACCTGCTCATCGATAAATGTGTCTGTAAAGACACAGCATCCTATCAGCGATTTCTGTGGATGGCCTGGATTGATTACCGGAAAGCTTTCGATTCATACTTCCATAGACTTATCATCTGTCTGTTGGAAATCTTAAAGATTCATCCGCACATCGTGAGATGCATAGAGAGATTGATGCCGCTTTGAAAAAGCAGATTTACTATCTCATCTGGAAAACATCGTGTGACAACTAACAACGTCACCTTTCAGAGAGGTGTCTTTCAGGGTGACACCATAAACCCGCTCCTCATTTGCCTCACATTGTTGCCGCTATCTCTCGCACTTCGCCATTCCGAAGGGTACTTTTGCGGCAAACCTGGAAATCGAAAGCATAAGGTCACGCATGTATTTACGTAGATGATCTTAAGATCTGTGCTAAGAATAAAGAGCAATTACACCTAGCTTTAAGAATTGCTGAGGAATACTCTCAGGAGAATGGAATGAAGTTGGGGTTATAAAAATGCAACAAGATTTATTGGAAGCGAGGAAAACTTAATGGAATCCCCGAAGACCCTGAGCTCGTCGACAGAAGCGCTATACGACACCTTGACGCTGGAGAGACCTATACATTCCTGTGCGTGCCACAGAGCCGCATTCAGGACGTGACATCTATAAAAGATACTCTCCGAAGCAGATACAAACGTCTAATCTCACAGATTTGATCTTCCGAACTGTCGGCGAGGAGAAAAGTATCTGCAACGAACATGCTTGCCGTGATGGTTGTACTCTATTCATTTGGAGCGGTTCCATGGACGAAGGACGAGCTCAGATCCCTTGATATCGGGACAAGAAAGGTTATGCACATTAACAAAAGCATGCACCTTAAGTCTTCTCTTCCGCGACTCTACATCTCACGTCGTCAAGGTGGTCGCGGAACACTGAATCTTGAATTTCTTCACAACAGGATCGCAACCAATGTCGGACATAGGTGAATGGACCACGAATTCGAGGAGACTTGTTGTTCTAAAGGAACAACACACATTGCTGATCAAATTCAGGAGAGAATCCATTATTTCTGCACACATCATTAATTCTACGAGCAAATTCAAATTACATAGTTATCATTATAAAGTTTACACTCAATTTGAAAACGCTAAAAGATTGTTTCAAAAACACAATTTAAATTGTGGAATCAAAAACACAGTAGACCAAATTTCTTTTTGCAACACCCACCTCTAAAGTTGACGTTTGCATGCATGTAGATGGTGCCTAAAGTACCTTATTTGAGCGGACTGTGCGTGAAAAATTTTTCGCGCATGCGTAGTTTGAAGATAGCTTACTTTAGACACTGATGAAAAAGCTGCGCATGCGCACATTCGAGATGAGGTACTTTAGACACTGGCATAGGTAACTTTAAACACTGGTGTTGGTATCTTCTTGAAATAAATTTACATTTAACTTGAACAAATGTTTTAATGATTGAAGTTTTGTTTTTAGGGTTTCGTAGCCCCCCTCCCCCTTCCACCCCGAAAGAGGGGCAAAAAAGCATAAACGCCAACATTTTTTTTCAATAATTTTTTTCAACAAATTTTTTTTTTTCAAAATTTTTTTTCACAAAATTTTTTTTTTCGAAAATTTTTTTTCAAAAATGTTTTTTTTTTCAACAATTTTTTTTCAAACATTTTTTTGCACAAATTTTTTTTTCAGAACATTTTTTTTCAAAAATGTTTTTTTTTTCAATTTTTTTTCAAGCATTGAAAAATTTTTTTTTTTTTTGTAATTTCTTTACTCCACTCTATGCAATATAAAATTATTATTTTTCGTTACCACCTCCTGACAACTTTTTCGGACGGGCGTTGCAAAAAATAGCGTGTGATACACGTGCGCATAGGTGATTGTTAACTCGTATGATTGCATCATTCGCCTGCGGTTCGAAGCACTCGTCTACGTTTTCGCACTCGCTTCGCTCGTGCGCCAACCACCGACTCATGCTTCGAACCTCCGGCTTATGCTGCGAAATTCACACTCGCACACAATCACCTATTTTACGCACTTGTATCACAAATAACTATATTTAGCTAGATACACTTTATTTTTCATCTGTTTTCGGTTATATCCGTCAGAAACATATTTATAATTTCAAAAGTTCTTTTGTTCGTTTGTCTGTCTTCGTTTGTTTTATATAAATTGTAGAATTTTAGTTAGTTTAACCTCCGCTTCTTTTGCGCATGACGTAATAAGCAACAAATTTGTTTAAACTTTTGACTTCATTTTGACTTTTATCAATAATGACAGTTTATACCTTGGGGCTTCCGTTTTCGGTACCGATCGTGAGAGAACTCTTTTGTGTTAAGTGTTGCGTTTTTTGGCTTTGGTGAAGGGAATCAGCGTGAGTGGGTGCAGAAAGGGCAGTGAATGCGGAGAGCAGGTGTAATGGAAGAAAGGTGAGTGAAGGCAAGTGTGTAAAGGGTGAAAATAAGTTGTGAGAAAGGAAAATTGGAACGTGCACATTTTTTTGAAGTTAGGAGTAGAAAATAGTTATCGGGCAAGGGGGCAAGAGGTAGGCAAGCTAAGAGCGGGAAACATCGAGGACTCTTTGGTAAGGTAGGAATGCCGACCATACCAAGCCCACAAACGGGCGACAGAGGGCAGGGAGTGGATGAAGCAAGAGCAGACGATGTTGAGAGCGCAGTTAGTGGGGAGAAGGGAGAAATTTACAGTTGCGATGACGAGACGTTCGAGACACCGATCAGGGTAGAATCAGCTGAGAGAAAGGGATCAGGCACGAGCCAGAAACGCGGGAGACCTTCAAATTTACAACGCCTCAACAGGCTAGGTAGCGCGGGCTCGAATAGGAGTCTGGATGAATGGCAAAAAAAGGGGAACGTGACTAGCAGTGAAGGGGAATATAAAAGGAAAAGAGAGGAAGGGGAAGATGATTCTGAAAGGCACAAGGATAACAAGAAAGTGAAGATTAAACGAAAAACACCAGACAGAGATAGGGGGGATGGGGGGATGTTTGAGAAGCTAGAAGCCCTCATAAAAGGGTTTAGAGAGGAAACAAGAAGAGTCTGGAAGATATATATAGGCAAGGGAAAGAAGTTAGGGGGGAAGTGAGAAAAGTAAGAGAAAAGTGGGAAGAGTGGGATAAACTCTGGAAAGAGGAAAAAGACAAGGTATGGGGTAAATTAGAGGCCATAGAGGACAGACAGAGAGAGATTGACGAACAGACAAACAGGGAGATAAAACAACTGGAAGAACGGGTAAGCAAATTAGAAGTTAGGAATGAGCATATGGGGAAGGAAACAGAGAGTGCGGGAAAAGTAGAAGGGAGTGATAATGTGCAAAATGAGAATGAAACATTGAAAAAGAGACTGAGTGAGATTGAAAGAAGGTTAGAAGGGGAAGAAAGGGCGAAGGGGAAAAATAAAATAATGGTCAAGGGATTGAAAATAGAGAGTGAAACAGAGGAAATTGAAATAAAAAATCTGCTGAGAGATATTGGAATTCGGGTAAGGGTAGAAGGAGTTAAGAGAGTAGGAATGACGAAGGAAGGAAAAGAAGGAATGTTTGTAGTAAAAGTAGGGAGTTAGGAGGAGAAAAAGAAAATTATGGAGAACAAAAAATTATTGAAAGGAAGAAGGGAGAGAATTGAAGAGGATTTGACTTGGAGGGAGAGGAAAAGGAGATGGCAAATAGAACAGAGAGCATGGATAGAGAGGAAAAAGGGATGCATGGTATGGATAGGGCGAGACAGATTATGGATAAATGGGGAGGAGTGGGTCTGGGACGAGGAAGTAGAAGAAATAAGGAAAAAGGGAAAAAGAGTTGAGAAAGGTAGAAGAAAGGAAGATACAAAAGAGACTAGAGAGCAAACAGAGGGGTTTCCAAAAAGCAAGGCGGAAGAAAAGTGAGGAGGATAGAGGTGGGAAGGGAGGAGAAAAAAGTAAAACTAGCTTCCTAGAATGTGTCAGGCTTGAAGAACAAGAATGAAGGTTTCTGGCGGGAGTTAGAAAAGTGGGATGTGATTATGATGAGTGAAACCTGGGGGGGATGAGAAGGATTGGAAGGGGATGAAAAGGTTGTTACCTAAAGGGTATGTGTGGACAATGCAAGAAGCAAGAAAGGAACACGTTAAAGGTAGAGGGATAGGCGGCATGGTCTCAGAAGGATTATAATTGGGAAAGTCAAAATAGCGGTGGTTTGTGTATATAGAAGAAGAGGGGAAGAGGAAGGTTGGAGAGTAATAAGAAGGTGGATGGAGGAAAAGAAGGAAGAGTTGGTTTTGATAGGAGGGGACTTGAATGCCTGGACTGGAGAGCAAGGGGGAGGGACTTGGGATGAAGAAAAGGAGGCATATATAAGGAGCTCCAAACATAGAGAGATAGTCCGGGAGGGGAGGAGGTTACTAGACATAATAGGAGAAACCGGATGGTTTATATGTAATGGCAACATGGAAGGAGATGAGAAAGGAGAGATTACATTTATAGGTAAGGGAGAAACGTTAATAGACTACATCCTGGCGGAAGAAAGAATGGGGAATATGATATGCAGTATGAATGTAGGGAATGATATAGGGTCAGAACACTTCCCAGTAATAGCTACACTGAAAGGTGGCGTCCATAAGAGCGGCAGAGGGAGAAAGGAAAGAGGGGGAAAAAAACCTGAAAATGGGAGTCTGGGGGGTAGATAAATTAAAAGTGTTTGAACACAAAATGGAAAAGAAGAATGTTAGATATGAAAAGGAGGAGGGAGTAGACTCGTTAATTGAAAGGTTGAAAGGGTCCATTGAGAACGTGAGGAATGAGATAGGTACAAAAGAAGCAAGAGAAGAGGGAAAGAGAGGCTGGTGGGACGAGGAATGCAGGGAGAGTAAGGAGAGAATGAAAGAGTCTGTAAGAAAATGGAGGAAAGGAGAAATAGAGAAGGCGGAGTACAACAGGAGAAAAAGAGAACATGAGAAGATGCTGGAAGGGAAAAAGCAAAGGGGAAAGGAGAAATACAAGGAAGAAGCAGAAAAAGCAATCAAAGAAGGTATGGTCTGGGTTGTGATACACAGGGAAAGAGGAGGAAGGAAGGACGTGAATGAAGAAATAGAAATGGATGAATGGTCGGATTATTTTAAGGGTCTGCTAGGGGGAGGACAAAATAGGATCAAAGGGAAGAATAGAAAAACAGTCCAGGGAGAAATGGAGGAAGCGAACGAAATAACAAGAGAAGAAGTGAATGAGGCGATAGATAGACTGAAAAGAAACAAGGCCACAGGAGAGGATGCTATGGAGAACGAAGCGATAAAGTATGGAGGAGAAGAGATTAGGGAAGTGATGTGGAGGATATGCAACAAGGTCTGGAAAGGAGAAGGGTGGCCGGAGGAGTGGATGACAGGGCTGGTAGTACCGCTTGTTAAGAAAGGGGAGGGTAAGAAGGTAGAAGAGTACAGAGGGATCACTCTCATGCAAGTTGGGTATAAAATATACACAGAAATTCTAAAAAAAAAGGTTAGAGAGTCAGATAGAAGAGAAGCAAAGTATACCACACAACCAGACGGGATTTAGAAAAGGGATGGGGACAATAGACAACATTTACGTACTCAACTACTTGGTTAACAGAAACTTAGGGAGAAAAAGAGGGAAATTAGTCGCTTTGTCTGTAGATTTCAAAGCAGCTTTTGACTCAGTGAATAGAAAAGTGGAAATTTTTACTGAAACCAGGATTAGGGTGAAGATACGCGGGGAAAAAGGGGAGGTGTTCTGGACAGGTAGAGGTCTAAGGCAAGGGTGCCCGTTGAGTCCACTACTTTTTAATATGCTGCTTGCAGACCTAGAGGAGAAGCTAAAGGAGAAAGGGAAAGGTGGACGATCCTGGGTAATAGCAAACTATACTCCCTAGCATACACGGACGACGTAGTTCTAATAGCTAATAGAAAGACCAAAATAGGTTACGTTTGGAAGATGAACGGACAAACAGTGGAAAGTGTGGAGGAGTTCTGTTACCTAGGTTTTTGGTTTGAGTCAGGAGGGGGAAACGATTTGCAGGTGAGGAAAAGAATCGAAAGTGCGAGTAAAGTAATGGGCCAAGTATGGGGTATAGGAAAGAGAAGGTTCAAGGACGATTGGAGAATGAGGATTTGGTTGTTCGATGCGTTGGTTTGGGCGGTGTTGTGTTATGGAGTGGAGGTTTGGGTATGGAAGGAACATAGGAAAATGGAAAGCATGCATGAGAGATTTCTGAGATGGGTAATGGGGGTTAGTTGGAGTTGCTTAGGATATGTGATAAGGGAAGAACTAGGAAGGGAAAAAATGGTAACTGGACAAATTAAGAGAGCCTGGAGGTTTGAAGAGAAGCTGAAAAGGGGAGAGGGGAGCAGAATAGCACAATTATGCTTAGACGAAGTTCGGAACAAGGAGACGAGAGGCAATTTGGGAAATTCAAAATGGGAGGAAGAAAGGAAAAAAATTAGGAGTGTTTGTGATATACAGGAAGGGGTTCTGGATTGGCAGAACATTGAATTAGAGCTATTAGTAAGACAAGGAGAAGAGAGATGGAGAAAGATTATGGATTCGAAGTACAATAGATGGTATATGATGGTCAAAGGGGTGACGGAACCAAAATATTTGCAAAAGATGAAAAAGGAAGACAAATGGAATAGGGTGATACGGTTTAGAATGGGGGAAGGAGTGAGAGCTTGTAGATATTGGATGGATGAAGAGGATAATCTCTGCAGAGTATGTGGGTACGAAGTGGAGTCATGGGCACATGTGTTAGAGAGGTGTACAGGAGAGGAAGATGGACAGTTGAGTGTGGATGAATGCGTAAGATGGATTTTGGATGGTAATGGACAGGGAGTGATGTGGATGAAAAACTGGAATGAATAAGAGAAAGCAAGAGATCAGGGCAGAGCCAAACGGGTAATCCTGTGTAAAGGAAAGTAACTTGTAAAAATTTTAAATTTGTAAATCGGTGAAAATGCATTTGATGGTAAGAGAAAACGGAAGCCCGGGAAGATCGCTCATTGTCTGTAGTCTAAGAGCAGTACTAATATTATTGTTATTATGTAAGGTGATGCATTAGAAAATAAGTAGCGGTTAAGTTAGACTAAGGATGAAATGTAAATATATGTACAGGGAGCGGAGGCCCTCAAACCCGTAAAAGGGAGAGTTCAAATATACATACTTATATACATACAGTTTATACCTCTGCAATTTTGCTTCACCAAAAATAATTTTATCCTACATCAACAGGTATTTAAATGTTCAGCTATATTTTAGATCAAAGTCTCACTTTTAAACAATCTTTTGCTTTTAAGCATGCAACAAAAAGTGTTGTGTATTTTGCAGCCTTGAGAAAGACACAAAATCGTGTCGAAAAGTCGGCAAAATGTATCGACACATTTATTTATTTTTGAAATAAAAGTTAAATTCAACACATGAACCGATGACCAAAAAAATCCTTCCATTTCTTCCAAAGCAATTACTCATATGAACAGGATTATTTTGGGTACAGCACATATAGTCGCAAATGGACGAGACCCGCTTTTTAAAATGGTCAGGAAGCACGAAAAAGTGGACAAAGGAGCGTTTCTATACAAAGCAGCGGAGGAGGCAGCTGAAACACTCGACCTTGACTTCAATATCAGGGGTGAGCAAAATGCTTGAATAACCCGGATTGAAGTCGCGCACGGAGTGTTTCATTTTGGCATGTCAAGATGGTGTCAGCTCCACTTTGGCATACAGTCGCAACATTTTGAGCCATGACATTCTAGATGATAGCTGCATAGCGTGTCATGGACACCCCGAGCATCTAGGACACATACTGTCTAGTTGTCCAACTCATGCGGGAACGACCTACATCCAAAGGGATAATGCGGCACTGAGAGTGCTTTATTACCATTTCTGTCATTCTTACGGCATTAGCCCTAATACCGCTTCGCTAAGCGCTCCTAAGGAAATAGAGTCAATTTTCGAAAAGGAGAAGTGCCGCATATACTGGAACTTCATATTCACCACAAAATTTTAATTATATATGTTCAAAATGTACTTTTTTGGATTTTTGTATTGTCCTATCTGTCCTGCGTATGTCTTATGGAGATTCATGTTTTTATTATAAGTTCCGTGAGGTTTTATGTAAGAAAAGGATACTAGTCGGCGGTGCTATCTGCCGGTTCTAAAGGTAGGTGTGGGCACTGCGTACACGTTCGCTTGCGTATGAGTATTCCTCGTTTTTACATTCTCATCCAGAGAAGGTATTAGATTTGTGTAAAATTTGAATCTCCCGGTTTTTGTCAATGTCCACGTTTTGAGACCCCCTGAACCCAAAAAACAGGTTTTTACGAATGAGTCTGTCTGTCTGTCACTCTGTAGATTTTTAGTTTGTTAGCACGATAATTTTCAAAGAATTTTGAGCCAAACAATGCACGATACGAAAAAAAGTCAAGCCAAGAAAAATGTTTTTTTTGCACGCCCTGCAAGATTATCGTAACGACTTTCCACATTTTCTTGAAAAATCGAAAATTCACATTTTTATTACACAAAAAATAATGAACAATCCAAAAATTAAAATGTACGGCCAAACTATGCAAGATATGACAAATGATGAGAAGTGGGCACATTCTCATCAAAACTTTGCTTATCATAGGTACTACTATCTAATACAACGCTCCTGAAGGCTGGTGACCTTCTCAGCATAAAACATCAACTAATTGCGACTCTCTCGGTTTCCATTCCTTATCATCCCCCTCCCCGTAATCTTAAGGCAAGAGAGCTACGAGAAGCTATGCACGTAAGGAAACTAGGTATTCTATGTGTGTCTGAGACGAAGAAAGAGGGTGATCCTGTTTTCGAAATATCGTCAAATTACGTATTTCAGCTATTTCATCAATGGAACGTAATGAGCTGTACCTCAAGTATGCATTTGAATGCATATATAATTATTATTTTCATACTACGTATGTGTAAAATAGATAAATATATGTATGTTTAACATAAAAAGTTTTTATTACAGATATTTTTTTCAGAGGATGCGTATTTTTTGATATATATATATATATATATATATATTCATTTTTTGTATCATAGTTACGTATTTCTCTCTACCAGACAAGGCTTTGTACAAAAGTGCCATCAAACTAAACTAAACCATACGTGTAATATACGTTCATATATATAATTAAAAAAAAAAGTTAAACAACCACCGCAGGGTACCACTCAGAGCAACTGCCATCTAAAAAAAAAATTTCAATAGCCCCCAGTAGAACCGCGGTAAAATACACCTATGGCCACGTCTCACATCCGTGAGATGGGTGGTCACAGGGCACGTCGAAATCACAACGACAGGCCGGCGAAACCCTCGTGTGTCTTGAGGACACGAAGCGACCCAAGGATGACAGCTTTCTGCATCCATCTCGCAAGTGCCTTGGCATATTTTTGGCACGCGGGTATGGCTTTAAGGTTACGAACCAGTGATAATTTAGCACCTCCGAGAGCACCTATCACAAGGACAATTACTCGTACCGAATATTTTGGGTACAGTCGTTGCAGCTCTCTTTTAAGGTCTTGATACCTCTCCTCTTTTTCTTTCTCCTTTGCAGTGATGTTGTATTCGGACGGAGCCGAGAATTCGATCACGAATATCGTTCGTTTCTCGAAGTCTTGGAGAACAATGTCAGGCCTCGAGTGCGCAACGGAGACTGCTGCCCGAAAATCGTAGTTCCAGAAAATCTGGCACTTCTCGTTTCGGACAATTGACTCTATATCCTTTGGAGCGTTCGGCAGGGCGTGGTCGTGACCAACACCGTAAGAGCGACAAAGGTGGTAATAAAGTACTCTTAGGGCCGCATTATGTCTATAGATATACGTTGTTCCTGCGTGGGTCGGACACCCCGATAGTATGTGTTCTAGGTACTCAGCGTGTGCATGACACGCTCTGCACCTATCACTGGGAACTTCTTGACATAAAATGCGGGCGCGGTATGCTAAGGTGGAGATTACACCGTCCTGGAATGCGAAAATGAAGCCCTCTGTACCTGAATTGAGCCCTGATGATTTGAGGAAAGCAAAAGTTTGCTCCTTCGACAAGGGCTTTGTAAAGGAACGCTCCTTCGCCAATCATCTCGTGGTTTCTGACCATCTTTAGGAGAGGATCTCTGCCATTCGCAACTATGTAAGCTGTACTTAAAACAATTCGGTTATGAAGACATTGGAGATTCAGAAGTCCGCGTCCGCCTTGACGGCGTGAAATGTATAATCTTGGAACTGACGAATTGATATGCAAGCTTTTATGCATATGCATGATCTTACGCGTGGTGACATCAAGGGCCTTAAGCTCGTTCTTCGTCCATTGAACCACCCCAAACGAGTAGAGTAGAACCGGGACGGCAAGCATGTTAGTCGCAGATACCTTGTTCAACGCCGACAGATTGGAAGACCAAATCTGGCTAAGAAGATGCTTGTATCTGCTTCGGAGAGACTCCTTCACTGATGTTACGTCCTGAATGCGGCTTTGAGGCACGCCCAGGTATGTATAGGTCTCTCCAGTTTCAAGATGTCTAATAACACTTATATCTACAAGCTCAGGGTCCTTCGGAACGCCAGTAATCTTTCCTTTCTTCAAATGAATTTTGGCACACTGGTCCAAACCAAAGTCCATCCCAATCTCTCCTGTGTAGTTCTTGACGATATTTATAGCAGTTTGAAGTTTACCAGCGGCATAGATCTTCAGGTCATCTATATAAAATACATGAGTTACCTTATGCTCACGCTGATTAGTGTCGCCACAGAGGTATCCAGGAGAATTTCGTAGTGCGAGAGATAGAGGCAGAAGTGTGATGCAAAAAGCAAAGGGCTCATACTATCCCCTTGAAAGACGCCCCTCTGGAAGTTGACCTTGTTCGTCGTCAGACGATGATTCCTAGATGAGATGGTAAATCTAGTTTTCCAAAGAGGCATCAATCTCTCTATGCATCTCACTATGTGTGGATGTACCTTCAAGCTTTCCAACAGACAGATGATAAGTATATGAGAGGTTGAATCGAAAGCTTTCCGGTAGTCAATCCAGGCCATTGACAAGAGGCGCTGATGGGCGGCAGCGTCTTTACAGACACACCTGTCAATTAGCAGGTTCTCTCGACAGCCTGCTACACCTTTTTTCGAGCCTCGTTGTTCGTACATGTCTCGTCATACAAGCTCAATTCGTCGAACGATCCTGTTGTTTAGGACAGCTGTTAAGATCTTATACAGTGTGTTTAAACAAGTTATTGGCCTGTAATTCTCTGGTCTGGACAAGTTGCCTTTTTTCGGTAGGAGTATAGTGCGTCCTAACACCAGCCACTGCGGAATGGGCGTCTCAAGCTTTAAATATGAGGTGAATATGCGGGCCAAATGTTGGTGTATAAAAGTAAACTTCTTCCACCAAAAGTTCTTGATACAATCTGGTCCAGCACCGGAAAAGTTCCTTCTGCCTCTAAGTGCTTTTTTCACCTCTTCGGCAGTGACTGATGGGCACTCCTCCTCAGATTTTATGAGGCTGTCGCAAAACTCCTTGAAGCGGATGATATTGTCAGTATCTTCTTTTAACTCTAGTGTTTTCGGGATCTTGTACATCTCTCTCCAAAAAGTCTCTACCTCCTTGGGCTTGGGTGGATTTTTTACAAAAACAGGGGGATCACTGAAGAGGCGTGATGGGTCAGCAAGAAACTGTTGATTCTCCTTATTCCATCTCTCCCTCTTCTGTATCCTCCTCCTTGCGTCAGATAACAGCCTTATTTTGTCAACAATATGCTGCTTAATTGTCAGCAGCTTTGACTTGTTCAGTGTGTGATTCAAGGTCCTTAGTTCTTGGGCGAACTTTCGAACCCTTTCCGTGAACGGTCTACCAGATGTTATGTAGTCAATCACACATTGAACACGGGACGCATTCTGTCTTGCCCATCCAATTTTCTTGTTCAGTTGATGCAAGCGTCTCCTGGTCTTCTGATCCATCGTCGGTTTCAGCCTTCGATTTGAATCAGCCAAAGCTCTCGCAGCACCATAAACTGAGCAATTGATGGTCCAGAGGTCGGACTCTTGCGAGATATCTCCACGAAGGGAGGCATCCATTTCAGCCAGATCTTGGGGCTTAAGAGGAACTTGCATGTTGATGTTCCACCTTGTACTGAAATTGTGATCATCTTCCAGAAGGTGCCTGCTTTCTGCGGTTGGTCTGAATGTCGTTTCATCTTCGTCTGCAGCTTGTTCAAGCAGCGGTTGAGGAAGCGTTCCGCATACATATCCATTTTTCCGGAGGTAGTCGGCTTGATTTCGCAAAGACTGATGCGAAACGTATTCAAGCTCTGGGTGTTTCCGGCACCACAGAGTATGCATACGCGCCATGAAGCCTCCGCGAAGAGGGATAATACTGGCATCGTAGCAGTCTAGCACGTCATTCTTAAGTTGATCCGTCCACTAAATGTGGGCGTTTCGCCGGTTCGTCGTCGTGTTTCCATCTAAATTATTTTCAGCACCCCGAACTCCAGGATGATCGGCATTGTTTGCCGATCCATTGTCGGGTGCTCTGCGCGTTCGATCGTGTTGAACCGCATCTACAACATTTTGGTGGTTTGTTGGTTTCATTGTTGTTCCCACGAGCAGCTAGGGAAAGGGTTTGTCAATCCTTGTAGAGCCCCGCGTGCAAGGATAAGGCTGATACTCTGAGACGTCGCCCGGTATCCCAGAGTCACCGTTAAAGACACCTCACCCAGGTGCCATGCAGCTTTCGGCACGGTTCTCACACTTTCGCTTAGGGGTTATTCCTTCGGGACCATCCCTGGACAATTGTCCGCGACTGCTTATTAATTATTGTAACCATATTCAGCAGAAACCCTTGGTACGGGGACCCTCTATCCGCAACCCGAGGACGCGTTCGGTGGCTTTGTCATAAGCCCTTCGGTTCTATTCCAAGGGAAACGAAACCGAAACCGAATGGTAGCAGAGCGTGGTTTATATATATATATATATATATATATATATATATATATATAT